>JAULAV010006772.1:0-27478 GCA_030789695.1 Scilla litardierei | reverse complement strand
ATTTTTCTTTGGTTCTTTGAAGAACTATTCGAACTTATCGGAGTTTTTTGTGGCGTTCACCATCGACTTATCAAACGGATTTCCACCACCGTTTGTGGCGTCTTTCTTAAACTGAGGTTCTTGTTCGCAATAAGCAACGGGTCGAGGTCATCTATACCGAGGTTCTTGCTTTTGTCGTACAACGTGTCGAGGTCTCCATCCAAATCCACTGGGTTGTATGGGAATCAGCTTGATTTTCTTGCCTTCATGTGTGAATGTACACGAGTTTGAGCGACCGAAAATCGTGACATCCATGTCAAAAAGCCAAGGCCTCCCCAAGATGATATGACCAACATCCATGGACAGCACATCGCACCAAATCTTGTTCTTATATGATCCAAACTGAATAGGGACAAGACATCTTTCTTTGATGCCAATGGATGAAGCATCCATCCACGATACCTCATAAGGACTAGGTTGGGGGACTGGCTGTAAACCTATGCGGGTAACGAGCTTAGATGACACAGCATTTATGCAACTTCCGCTATCAATGATAAACTTACTATGCTTGTCACCATGCGTCACAAAAGTATGAAAAATCGCAGTCATACGTCAGTCATCACTCTCTTTGGCCTGAGCCAGTGCACAACATACAACACCAAGTCTAGGGTTGTCAGAGCATGTATCGATAAGCTCTACTCTCGTGGGTATGCTCTGAATACAGCCTACTCTAGCCGATTCTTCATCGGTCTCATAGGATGTCTCAACTGGCTCATAAACTTCTTCCTCCTCATCTATGTGGTCGTCTCCCTCGGGATCGTGTACTAACAAGGCCTAGGAAGGGCAGCTCTCTGCGAAGTGACCAAAACCTTGACACTTATAGCATTGGGTACATGGACCGGCTCTAGAGGACTCACCCATAATCCCTTTTCCTTTGCCATTCAAGTGGGTGTGGTGTCTCTGGTCAGATCTAGGTTGGGATTGACTCTGGAGTGGTTTGTTATCATTTGGGGCTGTACGACGTGACAACTCTCGTGAATCGTAACGCTTAGCAATTGGAGCATGATGAAAGCTATCAATATCCAACACAATCTGATAAGCATGTTCTAGTGTATGGACATCACGAAGGATGAGCTCCTTACGTAGGTCAGGTCTAAGGCCAGCCCTAAACCTAGACAATGTCACACTCACATCTTCCTTCACATCGCATCTCATCATATACTCGTCAAACTTGTCGACGTATGTGTGGACCGACCCACTATCCTGGGTGAGATTCTGCCATTGGTCTAGGAGTCGCTGGTGATATGACATGGGTAGATATTTCTCCTTCAGCTTCTCTTTCATCTCATCCCACAGACCTATGGGCTCATGCCTACCCTGGGCTAACATGCGCTCAACATTCTGCCAATACAACTTGGCAGGTCCAATAAGCTTCATCCTCGCAAACCTCACTTTTCTCTCCTCAGACATGTCATACCATCCAAAGTAATGGTCCATATCGGCCATCCAATCAATAAAAGTCTGTGGATTCAGACGACCATCAAAAGTGGGTGCATCTACCTTAATGTCCCTGATCATTCTATCGTCTCTGTCCCGTCGGTCGTGACGGGGTCTCTTTAGATTGCATATGTGGACTAGGCGTGTCTGTCATGACGGTGCCTCTCTCTAGAATGTCTGGGTGGACTAGGCACTCGTCTTTCATGATGGGGTCTCTCTCTATTTCGCCTAGGTGAGCTATGCGTACTATGTGTATGTGAACCCTCATCTGATGTCCTCTGTCTAGTGTTCTCTAGGCATAGCACCCGATCAAGACACTCGCGAGACTCTGATCTACCTTCACAGACTTGGGTTTCTAAAGCAGCCAACCGGTTAATGACATCTCTTAGAGTAAGTTGGTTAGCATCCATGGTATTTGAGTTCTGATAAATCCTGCCACTACGCGTGGACATGCAATGCAAATTCTTCTAAATGATGGACACTTGACTAATGTTTTTTAATGTAAATAAGATGTTAACTAATGAATTTTCCTATGTGATGCAGGTGAATAATGGAGAGATCAACTAGCAGAAGTCATTTGAGCAATTCAAATTTCTAGTCATGTGCAGCTATCACAGCAAATTCAAATGTTTAATTTGGAGATTTGTAATGATGATTTGTGAGCTGTAATGTAGCTATTCAAATATCTTAAAGAGAATAATTCTTATTGCAATATGACAGTAAATGGGAGCTCCCCTTTTAATATCAAAGTTTATGGCTCTAAGAAAAAATATGGTCCTATGGTTGTTTTCGTTTGCAATGAGCGGCTAGCAGCAATTTGACAACAAACGGCTAAGGAGAACTCACAGCAGATCTTCCCACAAGGAAGATGAACAGGTCTAAGTAAGGTGGCATTGCGTCCGTGGTTGAGTTCTCTAAGCACTGGCGCGAACCGTTCTGAACTTGGATTCCAAACAAACCTGAAATCTCCACAATACAATGGTTGCGCAGAAAATATCCTGAAGATATGTGGAAAATACTCTTAAAAAGAAAGAAGTTATTGTATCGGCACTGTCGCTATCGTGAGTTTAGCGCAGATCTGAGGGATCACGTCCACAACTCCCAGGTCCGAAAGATCTGAGGGAGGGGCGCTCTGACTGTTAATCCAGCGAGCGACCTAAGCGAGCGTCGGAGTCGATTGAGGACGGTATCAGCGGTGGCGAACTCAATAGAGGTGGCGACCTGAGCGAGCGACGGAGGCGGAGCTCCGATCAGATCGTTGGAGTGAAAGGGAGATTCGACGGTGGCTTAACATGCGATCAGATCGTTGGAGTGAAAGGGAGACTCGACGGCGGCTTAACATGCGATCAGATCTGAGAGGGGACTCGACGGCTTCGAATTTCGGCGATGGCGAATCAGATCTGAGAGGGATCAGGGAGATCTGAGAGGCGGCGACGGCGAGATCTGAGAGGTGAAGATCGATCAGAGTGACGGCGTCGGCGAGATATGGGACACGTAGATCTGACGGACGGAGATCTGTGAGGCGGTAGCAGCTGCGAGATGTCGAAGGTGGCGGGGAGAGAACGACGAGGAGGCGTGGGTGGTTTCGTTGGGAAGTAGCGACCAGAACTGAGAGGGAAGCGACGATCAGAACTTAGAGGGGAGCGGCGACGAGATCGGTTGATGGAGGCGACGGGCGGTTCGTTGGGAAGCGACGACGAGATCGGAGAGGGAAGCGGCGACCAGAAATTAGAGGGGAAGCGGCGTGCGGTTTCGTTGGGAAAGCGGCGTGCGGGCTTCACAGAGACGGGATTCACAGCGAAGGGAGAGCACGCCTTCGTGTGAATTAAAATATAGGGTTTTTGTTGTTGGAAAATGACGGCTGAGGGGGTTGGAAAACTAGGGTTTTTGTGAAGAAAGAAGAATCGTTCGGCTCTGATACCAATTTGATGTAGAACACGAACGATTTGGGGATTTTGGGGGAAAAATAACTGGCTTCACACCAAGAGATCTAAGGCTTCGCACCAAGGAGAAGACCTTTCACAGGTTTGGAGGGAAAAGTTACTTTCAAGCTTTCATTGATCTCCAAAGTATCACGCTACATGGCTTTAAATAGAATACCAATCTCTCAACCCTTACATTCTACCCAATGTGGGACTAAACCAAAAGAGAGAAAAAAAAGATACATTCAGATTTCAAAATTGGCTTGGGCCCATCCATAATAAGCTGGGTTGAATACGGTGCTTCATGCGCGTGTAAACCCGGATGTCTCCACACGTTTCCATACGTCATCCGGTATAAGAAAGGTAAGGAGAATGTGGTCACTGATGCACTTTCTTGCAAGTATGCATTACTTTCTACACTTGATGCAAAATTGCTTGGGTTTGAGTGCATTAAAAATTTATATGCTGATGACCATGAATTTTGCGAGGAATACAGTGCTTGTGAGAAAACCCCTTATGGTAAGCTCTTTAGACATGATGGGTTCCTGTTTTGAGAGAATAAGCTATGTGTGCCTAATTGTTCATTGAGAGAGTTGTTAGTGCAGGAATCTCATGGTGGGAGATTAATGAGACATTTTGGAGGTGGAAAGACGTTAGCTATTTTACAAGAACACTCCTATTGGCCACATATGAAAAGAGATGTTGAGAAAATTTGTGGGAGATGCGTCACATGTATGCAAGCTAAATCTAGAATTCAGCCTAACTGATTGTATACCCCTTTATCAATTCCTAGTGAGCCTTGGATTGATATTTCAATGGATTTTGTGTTGGGATTGCCTAGGACTAAACGGGGAAGAGACTCAATTTTTGAGATTCTGGATAGATTTTTTAAGATGGCACACTTTATTCCATGTCACAAAACGGATGATGCCTCACATATTGCTGATTTGTTTTTAGGGAGAATTGAGATTACATGGCATGCCGAGAACAATTGATTCAGATCGAGATTCTAAGTTCTTGAGCTATTTTTGGAAGACTTTGTGGTGCAAGTTAGGCACTAAGCTGTTGTTTTCTACTACTTGTCACCCACAAACTGATGGTCAAACCGAAGTGGTGAATAGGACTTTGTCTACCTTGTTAAGGGCAATCATTAAAAAGAACATCAAAACCTGGGAAGACTGTTTACCACATGTTGAGTTTGCTTACAATAGAGCTGTTCATTCTGCTACTAAATTTTCACCATTTGAAATTGTATCTGTATTTAATCCTTTAACTCCATTGGATTATCTCTTTTACCTTTGACTGAGCGTGTTAATTTAGATGGCAAAAAGAAGGCTGACTTTGTCAAACAGATTCAAGAGAAAGCAAGACTTAACAATGAACGAAGAACGAAGCAATGCGCAAAACAAGCCAACAGGGGCGTCATAAGCTGATTTTGGAACCCAGATAACCAGTCATGGAACGGGTTCCACTCCATATGTGGCTGGATCCCTAAGGCCGCTCTCTCTACTTACGACGGTTATTCAGTCCAGGTTCAACAAATGGCTCTGGGGTGTCGGGCGAGGACTTTCCCTTCGCTGATAGGTATCGATCTCGATCTACTGAATGCGCACCTGGATAATATGCGACTACGTAATCAACCAGATTTGGATCGTATCAGTCTCTGGGCGGGATAATGACTCTCGAAAAGAGGGATGTGACTGGGTATGGATGCATATGAGAAAGGAGATATTCCCAGAACAAAGACGCTCAAAATTGCTTCCAAGGGGAGAGGTCCTTTCCAAGTGCTAGAGCGTATCAATGACAACGCTTACAAGCTAGATCTACCTGGTGAGTACAATGTAAGCGCTACATTTAATATTTCTGATTTGAGTTCTTTTGATGTAGGTGATGATTTGAGGACAAATCCTTTACAAGAGGGGAATGATGCAAATCATAGAACAACTTCAAAGGATCCAGTTCAAGTGCCAATTGGACCAGTTACACGTTCGCGAGCAAAGAGGTTCAAAGATGTACTCAACGGGCTGATTCAAGAGATATATGCTCAAACAAATTCATGGAGGCCCATTGAGCATGAGCCATGTGTTCAACCAGTGGCGTAACCAACAATTTTTTTTTACCTTGGGCAAAAATAAAGATGACGCAAAGAATAATTTTTTAAGATATCAGAGTAACAAAATTTTATTCCTGAGCTTTCTCCTTTACTTACCATCTACATTATTTGCACAAAAATCAGATCCTTCAAGAATCAAGATCACACCAATCAGAAACAAAAAAATTAAAAAAAAGAAAGGAAAAAGTGAAAAAGACTAGGGACATGATTGTAAATGTTGTTAGCAACTCATTCCTCTTTGCTGAAGAACTTGCCATCGTTGAAGCTACGAGAGATTCCTAGGATTGACAGACAACCCTTCGGTTGTTGTCGCTCGAGAAGTAGATATAGAGGGAAGATTAGAGAAATTCTACCCAAATAATAATATGCTCACTATCAACCAAGAAGTGCAAAATTCGCATATTAATAAAAACTAAATGTCTAAATCATAAGAAAAATTGAACATCTCAAGAAGCTAACGAAAAATTGAACATCTCAAGATGCTAACGTGAATAAAATTGATGAATATTTAATGGATGGTATCATGGCGGTGAGGCTTATCAATTTTTTTTAAAAGATGAGCAAAAATAGCCCTAAAATGTTTTTAGCAATAGCAGCCACTCAGTTATTATTGGTCAAAGATGGAGCGATATGCATACACCTTTTTTGCTTCCCCACATACCTTTTTTTGCTAATTTCCCACTAAGGATGTGTGTGATAACCGAAACAATGTGTATATAGCATTATCTAAATCAACTGAGAAGCGGTCAACCCAAGGGGTGCCATGCACACACTTCCTTTTGCTTTACCCATACACCTCAAGTGCAAATTTCCGAATAGTGACGCGTGTCTGGAGTAAAAAAATATATGGGCATAGCATTTCCTTAAAGCTACTGAGAGAGGGGGCATCAAGCCGTGAGGAGAAAGAAGCTAACGTGATTTCCTTGTTTGCTTCCTTGTTTGCCGTGAGGGGAAAGGATGTATACAGGTAAAAAAAGCAATTTGCTTCCTTGTTTTTTGACCTGGGCGGGCACAACACATGTAGTTCCGCCACTGTGTTCAACAAAGATGGCTCGACATGATTCAAGTTCTAGAAGAATCCAACTATGGATAGCTTAAATTTAGCAAGTAAATTGGCATGGGGAGGATAAATCTTTTTGGAAGGTTTTGGATGCCCAATACTTATTTGGAAGGCTCGCATGCCAAATACTATATTTGGAAGGCTCACATGCGTAGAAATTACTTTCCTTTTCTATTTTTGGAAGGCTTGCATGCCTAGAAATTATTTTCCTTTTCTTTTTTTGGAAGGCTTGCATGTCGAGATAATTACTTTCCTTTTTATTTTTGGAAGGCTTGCATGTCGAGATAATTACTTTCCTTTTCTATTTTTGGAATGCTTGCATGCCGAGATACTTACTTTCCTTTTCTATTTTTGGAAGGCTTGCATGCCGAGATAATTACTTACCTTTTCTATTTGTTGGCAAGTGATCAGCCCTTGGCTGATTTGTCGCCATAATTTTAGCCTAAATTTTAGGAACTTTCCTTGTAATTTTGAGCCTATTAAAAGGCATCTAAGCAATGGAAAATGAGTTGATTTTTCGGTAAAATTTCTGAGAGAATTTCTCTTTGGTTTTTTGAAGAACTATTCGAACTTATCGGAGTTTTCCGTGGCGTTCACCATCGACTTATCAAACGGATTTCCACCACCATTTGTGACGTCTTCTTTAAACCGAGGTTCTTGTTCGCAATAAGCAACGGGCCGATGTCATCTATATCGAGGTTCTTTCTTTTGTCGTACAACGGGTCGAGGTCTCCATCCAAATTCTGATTATAGAATGATCTTGGTTCCTCTTCGTTGTTGGGTCTCGTTGTTTGTGACAGGGTTTGCATCACTTTTGAAGGTCCACTTTCTCTCAGAGCTGATTTGTCAGTGTTAATTAACAATTATTAACGGGTGTGGGGCTCTTCCTCTTTTCATATGCACTCACCCCAGTCAAAGGTCCATATCCTCTGGTATCTCATACCTGGTAAGTGTTCACTAAATTATCAAGAACTAGCAGTGTCAGAAAAGCATGAACTTTAGCGGATACATTATTGTTGCTTAGACTAACTACCATTGGCAGAAAGTGTCAGTGAACATGGAAAATAGATTTGGATCCAAAGGCTGATCTAATCTAGAATTCGGGTTTTATGGTTTCACTTTCTATTTAGAGGGTTTACATTTAGAGTTCATTCGTCCAAGATGCCAAGCATCTGAATTTGATGGAAATGACTTTTGTTTACGCAAGTAGACAAGGGAAATGACTTCAAAGTCATCAATGTAATTAATTTCTTTTGTCAATAATGATTAGATTAAGATTCCTATTTCAGGGACTCAAAGCTGCATCTTTATGTACTTAGAGGTGACTTATGCATCTAAACCATGATCCATAACTCTTTGAGGTGTCCTGCTATCTTGATTCAGCCACATTACTTTTCTTTCAGCTGGGCTCCTTTGACTGTGTTTCTTTTGAACTATAAATTCAGGATTCAGCAAGCCTTCAGCTTAAACTAGATGATTGCCTGATGGAAATATTATTTTGGCTCATAATTTAGTAACTTGATGGAAAGAAGCATGTAGTAATATGTTTTGAATTCATAACCTAAGAAATTTATTAAGATGTAGAACTAAATGAAAATGAACTGAGGTGGCCTTAATGGCAAGAATTAGGATGGAGTAATATGATTTGTGTGCAAAGGTGTGGAACATAGCCTCTGTTGATGCTGTTGTTGCATTGAATTTTTATCTTCGTTTCTGATTTTTGAGAGATCATTGACCTTTTATGCACATTTGTAGGTCTGTGACAGGTTCATTAATCGCAAGCTTGTCCAGCGTTTCTATGATAGAGCTCTCGCTATTGGTCTCAAAGGATATGCTCAATTGTATGTTCTTATTAAACTTATCACCTGGGTATAGCTGTTGTTTTCATGTGAAGAAAATTACAATGCCATTTGCTTTAAAGGCATTATCATTTTTCTTGTTTCTATCTACTTTACAAGTACTTATCTCTAGTTCTATTTTGCCTCTTGTTGCAGACATCAGACTGCCTTAACCAGACTCGCAAACTGGGATGGGATCAGGAGTGTATGTTTTCTTTTCCTTTTCCTTTTCCTTTTTTGGGTAGTTACTCTTACTCAGATAGTTCTCAAATAAACTGCTGCGCTTGCCAACATATGATGGTCAAAGTACTAGAAGTAAAATAGTTCCAGGCTCAAATGCTGACATAAGCATTTTGTTTACTGTCTTACAGGTGATAAAACATTGAATGTGTAATCTTTTGCATGAAAAGTAGGGTGTGCTGTCTGTCTCTGTGTGAGTGTGTGCATGCGCTTGTTCCCAAAGGGAGTTACTGTAATGTCTGCAAAATAGTGTACATAGTTTTTGCAAAATGGTTTACATAAATTGTTGAGTTGACATTGTTAGAATCAAAGAATTACCAAAGAAATTGGATTAGAAATAAGATAGATAGATTATTTTTATAATTTTATTCATATGAATGAAATGTATTTATACACTTTTACTATTAATCACAAGTGGTATAATTTAAATCCGCCATACATGCCTTAATTAGCGACATGTATGCCACTAATTAAGGCTTAATTATCCTAACACACTTTCTCAAGCTGGAGCACAAACCCAGCTTGTCATAGATATAATCTCGGGTTTTGTGAGGATATCTGCTAGTTTATTGGCAGAATTGACATGTTTGGTCTCTATCACTTTTTTCGCACTTCTGCCTCACTATATGCCAATCAATCTCAAGTTGCTTCGTTCCCTATTGGAAAACATGATTATTCGTATGTAGATGCCTACTCTGTTATCATAATATAGCTTCATCGCAGTCAATATTCCAAATTCTTACTCAGTAAGAAGCTGATGAAGCCACATAAGCTCACATGTGGTATTTCGTCATGGCTTTACACTCTGACTTTGTGCTCTTTCGAGATACAGTTGATTGTTTCTTGTTTTTTCCCTCAAGAAATCAAGTTACTCTCATAGAAACGTTACCAGTTGTTGTTCGATGATCACTAAGTGACCAGGTCCAATCTGCCTTTTAGAGTACTACAACTCTGCCCTGACCATATTCATAGTGTAAGAGGCCTCGGCCTGGTGTACCGTTAAATATTTTAAGATCCACATCAGTCCATTCTAATGTGTAATATTTGGGTCAGACATAAATTGACTCACCACACTAACTAGAAAAGAAATATTATAGTGTGTCAAGTAGTTCAGCTTCCAATCAGTCACATATATCTTGCTGGATTATAAAATTGCTACTCCTGGTTTGACGTAAGCTAGGAATTAGGATCCATGGTTGAAGTAACTGGTTTACATCCTGACATATCAGCTTCGACCGACATGTAGGATGTACTTCCGCCAGATTGATACATTTCCTTGAATGCACCTCCATTCTAAGAAAGTATATGAGAAACCATTTATTCTATATCTGGAATTTCTTCTCAATAAACTGTTTCAACTCCTGAATATCAATAGTATCATTCCCATAAAAACAATATCATCCAGTACATCACTAAAAATATCCATCTACTATGATGAATGCAGTAAAAGAGAGCATGATTACAGGCCAGAACTCCTTAACTGCATTTGTGAATCTTCCAAACCAAGCTCTCGGTGATTACATCAACCCATATACCGATTTCTTCAATTTCCATATCATTTCAAATTTTTCCCAAGCAACGAAGCCATGTTACTGATTTATATGCACTCCTTCCTCAGGGATTCCATTAAGAAAGGCATTCTTATATCTAACTAATGAAATACCAATACTAAGGATATGTCAAAGATATCAACTTCATAATAGATGCCATTTTGGTAACCGAAGATGTGAAAGTCTACGCTGTGTACATACATTTATTATAGATTTGAGGGCTGTTTTTGAATTTGTCCAATGTGGCACCCTTGTCCAATGTGGCACACTTTGTCCCATGTGACAACAAAAGAGGGGTGCCACGTGTCTATTATATATTTGAGAGTTTGTTTTTGAATTTTGTCCCATTTGACACCCTTTGTCTCATGTGGCACCCTTTGTCACATGGGACAAGCCGCCCCAAAGACACAAAAGCCACCCAAAACAAACCCAAAAATCCACACACCCAAACAAACCCAAAAACCCACACGCCCAAACAAACCCAAAAACAAACCCAACTTTCCACCCCCAATAAAAAAACCCCCAAAACACGGAGACGATATCCACACTTACACCCACTCTTTTCAATTAAATCGGTTTGGGTCCCGTGTCCTGATTTTGTTGGGGGGGGGGGGGGTTTGTGTGTTTCACGTGCACTTTGTGCACGGGTTATTTCTACTACACACACATATATTGGAGTACCTTTTCACTACCAACCAAGCCTTCAGTAAAGCGAGGAAGCCATCTGGGTTTAATTTAATGGTATACAATCACTTGAGCTGATATCAAAACCAGGTTCTGTTTTGTTTAAATGGTGTCATTTTTTCCATCGTTTCACGTCAACTTGGACGAGATAGAGCTTCCGAAAGAGAATGGGGAATATGTTAAGAATCAACAGAAAGAAAGAAACTAAAGGATGTTAAGTAATTATCATATGCTATATATATCCAAAAATGAATGAGCACTACAAATATGAGTGGCTTTTCTGTGAGTAATAGAGGGACCAAAATTTGAGGTATTCTGACCATCACGTGGAGTTTTCAGGTGTAGGAATTGCGGTGGTTGCTGGTATATGAGCTGAATGTGTAGGAGCTATAGTATCTGGAGCTGAGATGGAGGATGTAGACTATCTTCTCTGAACCACGACGATGATAAACCTGCGTGATGTTGGTAATTTGTGGCGACAACAGAAAAAATTACTCATCACTAGATTCAGAATCTAGGTTAAGGTAATCTTACATGTGTACTATAATTTGTCTGCGAATCAAAGATCTTTACATCAGCAGAAACAATATTTTTTTAATGACAGGGTGGTAACATTTATAACCCTTTTGTGTTCCTGGGTAAACAAAGGACATGCACTATAAAATCGACGGTCAAGCTTAAGATAATCAAGATTGTAATTGTAAACAAAGCATGGACAACCTAAGATCTTTGGAGGCAAAGGAAAAAGGTCCATGTAAGGGAACAAAGTTGATTAGGCAAACACTAAAGAACATTAAAAGGTTTACAGTTTATCAGATTACATGCAATCAACACAGCATTACTCCAAAAAGTTTTGAAGCATGATTATGTAGAAGAAGAATCATTGCTACCTCTAACAAATATTCATATTTCTATACGACTACCACATTTTGTCGCGGTGTATATGCACAAGACAATGAATAATCCCTAGTATAGACATGAAATTTAGAAAAAGTACCGATATATTTCTTAGCATTGTCACTGCATATTTTGAAATTTTTTCTTGATTTTAGAAAAAAAACCTTTAAATTCAGATCAACTTTTAAATGAATAAGCCCAAACCACTCATGAGAAATTGTCTACAAAGGTAATGAAATATCTGAAACCAGATCCAGGCTCGACTTGGCATGAGCCCACACATCTGTACAAGCAATCTCAGAAAATTTTCTAGTGCATTTATTGAATTTAGGCTGATAAGACACATGATTTTGTTTTCCCAACTTACAAGACATAATCTAATTCAGACATATTGCTATACTCAAGATGCAAAATTTTCAAATTTTGAAGATCTTGATAACCCAAGCTGCAAGAGACATTGTTCCAGAACAGGCTACCGATCCAAGTTTAACATCTAAATGACAACCCTCCAGATTTAGCCATATGTCAACTATATTCTTCGTTCTAATCTTTTGGAACACAAAATGATCTAGAAAGAAAGTTATGAAACAATGCAAAGATCAAGTTATTTGGCTAATAGAAAGCGAATTAAATGGGTATTTGGGCATAAATCAAACTGATGGGAAGGTAACGCTCCAGTAACATTAATTGAGCGAACACCCTTAGCTAATGTTACAGTATATCTATGTAGAAGGATAAAAAGATGAAAAGATACCTGATTCCAAGTCATATGAAAATCAAGGGATTTTGAAGAAGAAATTTCAGATTTTTTTTAATATAGAAATAATGCGGGATACAATTGAGACCTTTCGAGAGGATCTCTCTCTTCACACCTTTTATCTACGAGACAAGGCTCAATCTCACTAGATTAGGGTTCTACTCTCTAATTCTAGGTTTTCTTCTCCAAAATCAACATCTCTCCCAAAACATAAATAAGGCAAATCTGGCCCAAATTACAAATAACCCCCTAAAAACCTAAAACTTTTCCAAAACGCCTAAAATCTTCACAAAAATACACCTGGTCTAATTAGTCAATCCACGCTCCGTCTTGTGTCGCCGCCTCGGATAGGTGATGATCTCATCATTACTTACCCAAAAGAACCACGTTGTCCTCAATGTGGATATTTGGGAACCGTTGTGCAATAACTTTGTAAGGTTCCCACGAGGTCTCATGATCCGTAAGGCCCGTCCACTTAATTTAACACATCTTTGTTGAATATTGGATCCTTCAATGTGGTTTTGAAGATAAACAAATATAATCAAATTATAACTAATCCCCATATTTTGTAGTAAAGAAGAGCATCATCAATATGGACAAAGTCATATCAAATGAAGACGATGACTCGAAGCATTGATGCATGGACATCAATATATGAAGCATGAAAGTCAAGAGATGATCGAAGGAAATCAAAGTGTTGTACGTCACAAGCTCAATGAAAGTTTTCAAGTCATTCAATAGGAGGTGAAGGGGATAAATATGTAAACCTTTATTTCTTTACTTAGTTGAATTAGCATTTCAAGCCTTGAATAGACTCATTAGAATATCACTCATAACACTCACAAAGCACTTTAGATCATATATCATTGAGTGTCATAGGGTTAGAACTTGCATAAACTCCAAGAAGAGTTTTTCAGCCTACATCAGGCGCCTGGTGCTTGGTCTCCAGACAACCGATACTCATGTGCATTCTGTTCTCCAAAACCCTATCATGAAGAGACGCCTGCAGTTCTAGTTCCAGACGTCTGAACAATTCGTCAGACGCCTGGATGATGAACTCCAGACGTCTGAATAATTTAAGCCCAAAGTCCAGTAACTTGGCCTCTGCTGACTGACGGAAATCAGACGTCTGGATGATATACATCAGACATCTGGTAAACTATGGAGTTAAGTTGGTGAGTCGGCAGTAAGTCAGCCAAGTACCGACTCATGACTAGCCGAACGAGTCGGCGACTAGTCGCACCTAGATGTTAACATATTTTATTTCCTATATCAGATGTTGCTTCTTTTTTTAGGAATGTACTGGGCATATAATTTTCTAGCTCAGATAAATTCTTTGAAACTTCCCTATTTTTAATATTTTACCCGCATATTATTGCACATACTGTCATGTTAGAGTTCAATTAGTATACACCTGGTTCGCGATGGAGGCGAACAACCAACAGTCGGAAGGATCATAAGGAAGCAGGCAATGAGACAATTGGATTCTATAGCAGAATCAGTAAACTATACACCAATGATGAGATCTCTACATGGAAACAGATGTGGCCAGTCGCAGTTTTAGAGTGAACATTTTCTAGAGTTCATTACTGATGGTCATCTGCTGAAAATCTCTTAGTGGGGAGAGTTTCAGGGCCTTCTTGGCGTCCTCTTGTGGAATTCAACTCGATCCACTGTGAATGTTTTGATTACCATGAAGTTAGAACGGAATACACAATTTTTCCTCTTGTATTTTGATTGTAGAAGTATGCTGACCAAGTCGGATCAAGTCGAAACAAGTCGAACAAAAAGTCGTACCAAATCGGTCAAAAAGTCGGACCAAATCGATCAAAAAGTCGGACCAAATCGATGCCTAGTCTGTGTTCGACTCACCTCCCGACTTTTGAAAAATTTCAAGTCGGTTCTCTACCGATTCTCGACTAGTCGGCGACTAGTCGATGACTAGTCGGCGACTAGTCGACGACTAGTCGTCGCCTCGATAATATAGCTGGTAAATTAGTTCAAATATTTCCAGTAGCTCATTTCTGCAGTCAGGCATGATTAGGCGTCTGAAGTTGTATTATCTAACGTCTGAACAGTTGATTAGACGTCTGGATGATGAACATCAGATGCCTGGGATTCAGACCAACTATATTCCAATAACCAACTTGCTCACTGTCTGTGTGGTCAGACGCCTGATGTCGTGCCAGTCGTCTATACAGTAGACCAGACGTCTGGGAAGTCTTCTTTAGACCTCTGCTAAAGTGTCTGTTAGACTGCAATTTTGACCCAGTCAGAACAGTACAACAGGCGTCTAGTTGATCTTCAGACGTCTGGTGACTAGGATTTCTGCCCGTTAATAGCCGTTTCCAGCATTTAATGCTTGAGTTTTAATCCGTTTTGAGCAGATTTCGGTGGCTTATAAATAAGTCTTTAATGTCTTGACTTGAGAGGTTAGCTAAAACATCTAAGACTTCATTCAATACACTCTCAAGTGATCTCAAGTCATTTATTTTTTCACTAGAGCATTCGAGAGCATTCAAAGCCATTCAAGCTCAAGCTTTAAAGTTCAACTTGTCTCCAAAGCTTTCAAGATCAACTTCTAGCATTTATTGCTACACACCATGAGACAAATTAGTAAGTGCTTATACTCAAATCATTTAGAGCACATCCTACACACCTTATTGCCTCATTCTTAAGAGTATTATTCAAGGCATAGGTTGTGAAAGTTGATTCATATTTCGTTCTATCTTTTTCTTTGATATTTGAGAAGTTCCTCTTGGTTGTGAGAGTAGTCCATTCTCGGGTTGTTGGAAGTGGAAGAAAAGGTGTATTGGTTTGTCATTTGTTAGGTTTTGACAAGTGGATATTAGTGGATCACAAATCACTACTGGGTTTGCTAGTGGGTTGCTGGAGTATGATTCAAAGGCGTCGAGGAGACTCAGATCGGGGAGACTCGGTGAATTCTAACCAGGGTAAATCCCTTATTAGCATTTGTATTCTTGTGTTTGTTGCTCTCTTTATTTATTCCGTACTAAGGTTGTATAATGGAACTTTAAATTGGTATAATTTCCATATTATTGTAATAAAGCACTATTCACACCTAGTGTTTTCTCCCTATAGTTTCATATCCTACACTCCCGTGCTCCTGAACTCCCCTGGTAAACATTCTTTAACTCGACCGGTTCTAAAAGTATCTCAATGTCATCCATCAATGTCGGTGTTAGTGACAAGGAAGAAGTATGGTCTCTAATGGCCCGACGAAGCTGCGACACATGAAAGACTGGGTTGATGGACGACTCTGGTGGCAATCTCAGCCCATACACTATCTGGCCTATTATCGCCTCAACCTCATTCGGACCCAACCTCATACGGATCGAAGTAGCGGGATGACTGCTTCTCGTTCCGCCTGTGCGCTAAGGAGCGCAGTTGATAGAGTTACAACTTCAAAAACACCTTGTCACCTACCTCGAACTACGCATCTCTCTTATGTTCATCCACTAGTTCTTCATAAGCTACTGGGCTCTTGTCAAATGGTGTTTCCACTCCAACGTTCTGTCCCTCCCCATTAGATACTGGTCCACCTGAGAAACTGGCGTGGATCGGTGACCATAATAAAGTAAATGCGTGAGAATCCCGCCCATACAAAACTCTAAAGGGAGTGGTATGAGCAGGCGTGTGGAATGACATGTTGTACCAATACTCCGTCCAAGCTAGCCACTTCACCCACTGCTTCGAAGTCTGAGACAAAGCAGCACATGTATGTCTCGATGGTTCTATTGACGACCTCTGTCTAGCCATCTGTCTAGGGGTGGTAGGCCACCCTTCAGCAATGTGTCCTGTGTCCTGAACAACTCTTTCTAGAAGTGGCTAAGAAAAGTCACAATAAATCTCGGAACCCCATGCAATCTCACTATCTGATGAATGTCGTCGTTACTGTTACCATAGTATAAGGGTGTCGGAGTGCCATGAAATGTGCAGAATTACTGAGCCTATCGACCACCACCATGATGACAATATCTCTCTGACTTCGGCAAGTTGTCGATAAAATCCATAGTCACATTCTCCAGACCCGATTTGGCAAGGAGAGTGGCTTCATCAATCCCCCATGAGCTGTCGAAAGGTACTTGTGACGCTAACAGACTTCACATTTTTTACCATTTCTGCTACATGCTTTCTCATCCCCTCTTAGAAGAGCTTTTTATTTAAGCGTTGATAAGTTTTGAGGACCCCAGAGTGGCACCCATTGTGCTCTTGTGAAGCTCATATAGTAATCTCAGAATATGAGAGCTCTTTGGTAAGACTAGACGCTCCTTTTACAAGAGACGCTGCTTATCTAACAAACACCCTGGGTGTGCTGCTAAGTCATGTAGTAGTACAGATCGAATCTTCGTCTAACCTTCATCATCCTCAATCTCTTGTAGCAAGGGCTCCCAATCGAGTACGACTGGCACCGATAAGGCATATATCTGTGAATCCAGCTCTCTATGTGATAGTGCATCCGTCGGCTTGTTCTCCTATCCTGGTTTATATTGACCTCAAAGTTGTACACCAACAAATTGGTCAAACACCTCTGATGCTCCTCAGTGACCATCACCTGCTCCAGTAGGTATTTGAGGCTTATCTAATTTGTTATTACTATGAAGCATATACCAAGTAAATATGGTCACTATATCTATACCGCTACCATTAGCTCGTGCTCATAAACCGACTTGAGTCGAGCTCTCGCTGGTATACCCGGCTGAAGTAAGCAATTGGCCTGTGATCCTGCATCAGAACTATCCCCAATTCATAGCTTGACACGTCTGTCTCCACCATAAAAGGCCGGCTAAAGTCTGGAAGGCACGCTCGTTTTGGCCCTTTTCAGGCATCGAAAGCTCGGGTGGCCTCATCACCCCATTGGAAGCTGTCCTTTAGCTGCTACATTAACGGCCAGTCAATGGTACTGTATCCCTTGACGGATCTCCTGTAATAGCCCATCAGCCTCAAAAATCTGCTCAATGCCCGCAGGGTGGTAGTGAGTAGCCAATCAACCATGGCTGCTATCTTTGACTTGTCTGTTGACATGCCTTCCGTAGAAATATGACCCAAATACTCCACACTCCACTGGACGGTGCACTTTCTCCAATTGGTATAAAGCTGATGCTTCTGCAGCTCCCGTAGCATGGTCGTCAAATGCTCCAAATTTGCCTACATGGATTCGCTCTAAGATGTCACCAAAAAAACACTAGCACGAACTTTCTTAGATAGGGACAGAATACCTTGTTCATAAGTGTCTAGAAGGTGATAGGGGCATTAGTCAAGCCAAACGGTATGACCAGGAACTCATAATGGCCCTCGTGTGTCCTGAAGGCAGTCTTCGTCACGTCCTCTCTCATTCGGATCGGGTGACACTTGGATTTCAAGTCAATATTTGAGAAACCCGCTACACCATGTAGCTCTTCCACAACTTGATCACAGTAATGTGAAATTTGTATGGCACCGTTTTCTTGTTCAAGGCCATGTAATCAACACAGAATCTTCAGCTCCCGTCCTTCATCAACCGCACCGGGCTAGAGAAATGGCTCACACTTGGCTGTATCACCCCGCCTGAATCATTTTCGATACCATCCTCTCAATCTCCTTATCTCCCCCTTCGGCACTTGCATGTAGCGGTATGGCCGCACGTTGATCGACGAGACACCCCCTTGTAGCACAATGGCATGCTTGTGATCCTGAGGTGGGAGCTCGCGAGGTGCTTGAAACACTGCCTCAAACTGAACTAAAACTTAGTGTACCACCGATGAAATGCCAGGCTCCTGCTTTGCCTCTTCTATTGACAACACATGTAGCTCTACCGAGAAGTCCCCTACTCAGCCTGGAACGCTTTCGCCATGGTCTTCAAGGAAACGCTGGATCGGCATAAACTAGAGTCTCCTGAAGTGTCACAACCCTTCCCCCATGCTCGAACTTCATTCTGAGTAGCTTCCAATTGGTGTATGTCTCCCCTAAAGACTACATCCATCACATGCTCAAAATCACGTCAGTGCTGCCCAGATCGAGTGGTAGAAAATCCTTTACAATCTGTATCTATTGGAAAGTCAAAATCACACCTCGGTGTACTCCCCTGCTTCGCTATCTGTGGCTCGTTCCCATCATTAACCCAAAGCTCCCAGTTTCTACCATCTGCAACCCATGCTGTTCCACCACATGGTTAAATATAAAATTATGGGGTGACCACACTATCAATCAACACAACCACCACCTGCTCTGAGATCCCCTTGGTCAACTTCATAGTGGTTCGGAGTGAACCACACTACATGGTTGAGTGACACATCTGCTACGTCCAAATAGGAATGCTCCTGATCATGAACTTTTATCATCATCCACTAGTAACACCTGGAGGGTGAGGCCTCGGCAACGATGCCTTGGGACATACTTCTCGTTGAATTGGAAATGCAACCCATTCGTCTTCTTGTTTTGTATCTCCGCCTCGGTCATGCATCGAAACTGTCCATTGGGCTGTGTACCCTTGCTCTTTTCCTTGACCGCCTGGGCTCCGCTTGTTTGGACCCCTGCAGGGGCCCGATGCTCTCTAGGAGGTGCCTGTCTGCAGAAAGTGGATCTGTCCCAAGCTTCCTTGGCCTATTGCTCTTTAATGAGTTTATCGTCTACCATCTGGCTAGCTCCATCATCTCCAACAACACACTCGGCCTCTGCAAGCGAAGTTCTGCCTGGATGTCGAGCTTGAGTCCTTTCATGAAGCTTCCCATCAATGTCGCCTGAAGTGCTTCGAATCTCTTCCTATAATCCTTGACCGCGTCGTCCTGTCGTAGGGTAAGGAACTGCTCATGCAAATCCACTCTCTATGTGTTTCTGAAATGATCCAGCATGCATCACTTAAATTCTTCCCATGACTACACTGGTTGCAGTGTTGTCTCCACTGAAACCAAGATAACACATTTCCTTCTAAGAATACGCCTACTGCCTGTAACGTCTCCAGCTCCATCATTTGATACACCTCAAAATACCTCTCCGCGGGATAGACTCACTTGGGATTCTCTCTTATGAAGACCGGCATCTTCAACTTGCGAACTCTGTTTTTGGGCCCAATCCCTTGCACCTCTCCCTTTGCTGTCTAAAGTGATTGTTAATAAGTATTTTGTGGACCTTCTCTGTCTAACCATGGGCCGCCTCCTACTCTACCACGGTGTCCCTAGCCTCTGTCAGCCCAATTCGAACCTTCGCCATCTCCCGTCACCCTCCAAGGGCCACAGTCACGTTCCCCGTGACCCCCCAAAGTGTTTGTCTTCTTCCCTTACCTGACACCGCTTGTCGAAGTCGCAGTTCCAAGGCATGTGAGGGTGTGGTGTTCCAGAGGATGGGCCACCGCTACCCTGGGCAGGAACCAAGGGCCAGCGACCATCTGGTGGAAGTTAACCGGGGCCCGAGGACCCATGCGTTGGCGTCAGGGGTCCCTAAGGCCCTGGCGGCTGCGTCGAGGACCAGCGACCCCCCGGGCAGTGGTCATGGGGCCTCATCAGGCCGCAGGGGGCTAGTGAATCCTCCAAGATGTCGAAGGTGGCTCGTGAGGCCCCCACGGCTTTGATGTGAGCTTGCGAGGCCTCCAGGGGTTTGGCGAGGGTCGCAAGGCCCCCACAACTTTGTCGGAGGCTTGCGACCCTCCCAGGAGGTCGTTGGGGGTCCGTTGATGATCGGTTGAGGTCGCTCAGGCCTCGCCAGTTTCTGGTGGATGAGATATGGGGTCGCCGCTCCCTGAGATGAAGTTTTGGCGGCTGGTGGCCCTGTCAGCTGCTTCCTGGATGCCAGATGAACCCATTGTGGGTTTGTAACGTTTGTCTCCCAATCGGGCTAGTTGCCACCTCTTCGGGATAGATTGCCTCCAAAGATCGTCTCTTTCACCTTCCTCTAGCTGAGGTATGGCTCCTTTTGATCGAGATCTGAGGAATCCCTTCCAAGTGTCGTTTTTCGATGCTTCCCCTTTGATTTGTGGTTGTCGATGGTCGTGCGTGAGCTCCTTCGACATCGAAACTACTGAGGTGAGTTGCTGCTTGAGAGATCTATCGTCGTTCTCCACCAACATAATCTTTTCCTTGAGAAAATCTATATCACATCCTAACTTTCCTTGTTGCTCCTTTAGGGTTCTGCTTCGTGTCCACATTTTTCCTCTAAGGCATCTATCTTCTCTTTCAATCTTGTTCCCCGCCATGTGGATCTTTGCTCTGATACCAATTGATATGAAAATCTAGGGTTTTTGAAGAGAAAATTTCAGATTTTAAGTGATAGAGAAATAATGTGGGATACAATTGAGACCTTTCGAGAAGATCTCGTTTTCCAAACCTTCTATCTATGAGGCAAGGTTCAATCTCATTAGATCTGGGGTTCTACTCTCTAATTCCAGGTTTTCTTCTCCAAAATCAACATGAAAAATGAAGTTTTTTTCCCAAATATAAATATGGCTGATCTGGCCCAAATTACAAATAACCCCCCGAAAACCCAAAACTTTGCAAAATCACCCAAAATCTTCACAAAAATTCCTCTGGCCTAATTAGTATCGCGATCCGTCCTGTGCCGCCACCTGGTGGTGATATCATCAAAGTCTTCGAGTGTATGATCCAAATACACAGACTAAATGTAGAAAATAAGGCAGTAGGCGGTAGGTTTAGGTTGCTGTGGAAGAAGACTGTGCTTCTTGAAACTTCAGTTGGATATTTTTGTGTCAAGCGACTTAAATTTCAAAAAAAGGCAATTCTTATTGGGACAACCTGGACCGTGATCTGATTGATTTTCTATATCATTTGCACGCAGTGCTTCATCTATATGCACACAAATTCAGCATGTGCCTTTTACCATGTTTGGATTTATCATGCGATGTACTTATTATTTCTTTTGAAATTCAAGAAAAATCTTTGCAATGAAGTATTCCTTTGGAATCTTCTCTTGTAACACCTGTTCTTTTATCTGACTTAATTTTTTCTGCTATTCAGTCACGCTCTATTCGAGACTTTGATAACCATGCAACTTGCATTGTTGGAAAATTTGAGGTATCAACTCTTGTTTTTATATACAGTTTCTGCATTTGTTTAAGAGTTAATAAATAGCATCTCTTGCTTGCTCAGACAGTGGATACATACTACCGTCACTGCTGTTCTGTTAGTTTTGTCAAGGGCGTATCTGTTCCTCTACTCTGCATTAGTGCTATGGATGACCCAGTTTGTACTAGTGAGGCAATTCCTTGGGATGAATGCAGGTACTCATTCTATTTCCCCCCCTTGCAGGATACTTCCACCCAGAACCATCTGGTAATTTTTGTCTGGTTTTCATATTAGCCTTTTATTTTCACAGGGCAAACAAGAATATTGTTTTGGCAACATTACCACATGGAGGCCATCTTGCATTCTTCAAAGGGCTTACTGCACATAGTTTATGGTACATCAATAACCACCTTGTCTTCTCCAGCCATTGCTACTCGCTTTTTTTCACCAAACATGACATCATATGTATTTTTTCACTGTTAGCTGAAAGATTAATCATACATTTTTGGTAGTAAAACTAGCTATTTTCTTAGCATAGAGGAAATTTCTGAAGATGTGCCTTGTTTACCTGAGTGTAAACTGTATGGCCCGTACTCACTATATAATTATGTAGGCTTTTGTATACGACAACCTTTCTTGATGACTTTCTAATGCTAACATTGTGTTGTCTGTAGCTTTCCTGTCAAAACTTTGAACTTCACACTGGCTTCATTGATTAACAAAAATAATATTGACATGGATGATAAGCAATTGCAAAGATTTTGTCAATTTCCTCAGTTAATCATATAAACTTAATGCTTTCCAAACTGATCCATATAAATTTTGAGTTGCTTTTTGTTGTTGAGTTTCAACATTTTTGTGCATATTTCCATCTTACGTAAGAAAATGAAGCATGCACGACTTGTTCTATCCTGCATTGGACCCGATATTATTATCTAAGATGTCCCTCACAAACTTCATGATTTTGCCCCCTCCCCCGCCACCACACGAGAAAGTTTACCCCTACTCCCAACCACAAACTGACGAACTACTCACAACAGCAGAGCACCAACCATCATCGCGTAGTAAAGAAATGAAAATGCGGTGATAGAGTAGATTAGGTAAACAAAAACTGTCAGTTTGCAGCTTGATCATGTAGATGGTTTGTGTTGCCTGCAGGTGGGTGGGAGCTGTCAGCGAGTTCCTTTCTGTTTTATACTCTAGCCCATACATGCATGGACAAAAACAGGTACTGTATTTTCCTCGTAGACGTCTTCCTTTTTATGCTCAATCATCAATCATACAGCCAAAACGACTCTAATTTTTGAAGGAAGCCTTTTCCAATATGCTGGTATTCATGTAGTTATTCCTGCTACAACTTTAGCGTTTCACAAATCATTGGTGATAGATACACACATGTTTTACAACTAGTTCTAAAATCTTTAGAACATATCAAAGCACCAGTGGGTATTTTGTTTGATATTATTCCTTTCTCAGGCACCTTTTCTTGAGTGCTCCACAAACTTATATGCATCTTCAGGTCATTACACACACACACACACACACACACACACACAATGGAGGGATGTTTTTGAATTGAGGTTGCTGACACACACACACACACACACACACACACACACACACACACACACACACACACACACACACACACACACACAATGGAGGGATGTTTTTGAATGAGGTTGCTGACTAGGAGAAAATGGACTGCTATTGGATCTTTACGGACTCAATTGGTAGGATGAGAGCTTGTGAAAATTTTGGGGTGGAACTTCTAAAATTTATAAAATGGAGGGATGTTTTTGAATGAGGTTGCTGGCTAAGGCAAAAGGGTGGGTAGAAAGTTGGCTGTGGTTGAATCTTTAAGGAATCAATGGGTAGGATGAGAGCTTATGAAAATTTTGGGGGGAAACTTCTAAAATTTTGGGAGGGCTAAATCTACATGGAACTAAATTTGGGGAGACTAAAGTTTTAAATTTTGGAAGGAACTAATATTTTAAATTTTGGGGAGTACTAGATCTGTATAGAACTAAATTGTTTGGGTAAACTAAAATTTTTGGGGAACTTGATTTTAATTTAAATTTTTTGGGAGAACTAAATTTAGAGTGAACTAAATTTTAGGGAGAACTAAAATTTTAAATTATGGTGTAAACTAAATCTGGAGAGAACTAAAATTTTGGAGGAACTAAAATTTTTGGGAAACTAAATTCTCTCGGTGAAACTAAATTTTAGTTTGAATGTTGTGATAATTTTTTTGATGTGGAGAATATTTAAATGAGGCTGCAAATTTTTTTGGGGAGATTTTGAACATGTTGAAATTTTTGTGTGGAATATTTTGAATATCCGCTGATCTATGGTCACATGTTATAACTAGTATATATACATACACACACACACATATGTATATATATAAAATAGAACATATGTCATCTGTGGCTAAGCCCGTATGCGACCTCGAAAACTCTATCCTCGTGTATTTTTTAAACAATCGAAACATTCATTTTGATCTTCATATTCTAAACACAAACCATCGAATATCATGTGAACCCAAGTGGTTTTGATTATTCATCTACTCATTGCAAATTTAACGGTTCCATAAGAACATAATTTTTTGCAACTGGTTGATGAACAAGTAAAATCCTTTGGGTTCACATGATATTTGGTATTTTGGGGTCTTAGAACATGAAAATCAAAATGAATGGTTTTGATCTTCTAAAAAAAAGAAAAGATGGATTTTGAGGTTCCATGTGTCTTTGCCACATCCATATGTTTTCCACTATTCTCATATATTATAAAGAAAACAAGAAATATGACGTCATAGGATAGAGTTTCTTCTACGACGTCTGAAAAATTTACTCTTTACATAATTTTTGGATGATCAACAATGTTGAAGTTGATTTACATGTTTTTAAATGTAGATAAATATAACCTTTTAAAGATTCCTAGGTAATTTGCATATACATCGGATTATTAAAAGTTTTAACGTTTGTACGATAATATAATTTTTTCTTCTTCTAAATCAAGGATTATGAAGCATATGGGTTATATGTTTGGTATTTTGGGGTTTAGAACATGGAAGGTTCAATGGTTTTAGAACTTGAAGATTAACTTGAACGGTAGATTAACTTGAACGGTATTGGTCATCCAAAAAAAATGTTGAAAGTAAACTTTTTTGACCGACACATGATATGATTTTCTCCAGTGATTTCATATTTTACGTTTTCCAATATGTTTGTGTCATAATAACGTATATGTGATGTCAGTGCGGAAAATTTTCTTATGTTGACGCACATATACACCATTTCTAATTATTTTTAAAAAAACTTCAGATGCGTTTTGCACACCTTGAATGATCAACATACTAAAAATCAAATGAATCCATCGCTATGATCATTGATCTGATTGTTGCAAAATGAATAGTTTCATAACAATATAAGTTTGTGTAATGATGTGATCGATGGTCAAAATCCTCTAGGGTTCATTTGTATTTGGGGTTTTGGGATTTTGAAATGTGTACAATGACCCTACAAAATTTCAAACAACCTGGAAAGTCGTTTTTTTTGCTTTCAGCATAGGAAATTTCCTACTCTGACAATATATATCCAATTTACGATATATATGTGTGTTGTGATTAGGATCTATTCGGATGGAATTAATATATAGATACGTTCAACTTAAATTTTAAATTAGGTAGCCTAAATGGAAAGTCTGTTTCGTTGGATGTTTCGTTGGATGTGAGTTAACATATCTAAATTACATACAGATAACACATCCAAATCATTTAAATGATTTGGATGTGTTGTATCCTATGCATGGAGTGGTGACAAGTTATGATGATTCTAAAATATTGAATTTTTGCAACCAGTCTTTGCATGGATAAATTATGTCTAAATTATTTGAAATTATTTTTTCTAAGTTTAGACGTATACAGAACTGATTACTTAGGTTGTCCAATTGTACATTTGACTTGGATTAATCTGCCCATCCAAATGAATCTTAGTTCCAGACACACAACGTAAATTTGTTGCATTTTTTTTTGCATAAATACCAAAAATTAAAATTTGCTTTTAGAGGGCTAATCCTTGAACCGCTACTCTTGCAACAGCCTTTTAATGGTCACAGAAACGTGCCATATAAGCTTGTCCCTTTATGTGCAATGCTACCAAGCTTCTTTTATGCCCCCCCCCCCCCCCCCCCCCCCCCCCCCCCAACACACCCCCCCCCCCCCCGACCCCCCCCCCCCCCCCAAAAAAAAAAAAAAAAAAAAAAAAAAACCCCCCCACACACACACACACACACACACACCCCCACCCCCACCCCCCCCCCCCCCCCCCCCCCCCCCGGCGGGGAGCGCACACACACACACACACAAAACCACCACCCAAAAAAACACGCACGCACGCGCACACACATAGTACAAGTTGTATTTCATATTTTGGTATGAAGCTGGGTCGACTGACCGCGGTGCAGATAGAGAATACTGGCGTGCATTCACCTTTGGAGTCTTCAATTGATAAGTCCCCATATGTAAATATCTTGGAAGATGGCATTGTTATTGCACTGAAGACTGATGGATCAGACAACGAAGAAGCAATTGCCTCAGCTTACCCGCAAACAACTGATAACCTGAAGCCTGATGACAATAATGCAACCGCTGAACGCAATGAAGATAAAACTGAAGCGAGCGCCATCCTGGTTAATGAAACCGCACACTCTTCTGGGCAAAATGCGCATGAATACAGAATTTCCCAAATTTTCAACGATATGGCTGGTCAAGTAAAGAGATCCATGAATCAGCTTTCACGTCAGGGTGGGAGATCAATGTGGCTGCTCGCTTATATTGCCATTGTGACAACTTGGCCGCTGCTTGGCTCTTTCATTCGCTTCACCTTCAGAAAGAAGTTGAAGGGAGGTCCATTTGCCGCACTCAGCAGGTAGAAGTGCGTTATTTGTTAAGTATGTAATCTAATGTAAAACCGTCTTGTTTATATCAGTTCCTCATAAACTTAAAAAAGAAAGGAACAACCATTGAAACTCTGTATCTGATTATGTTAGAATTTATACTACTTTCCTGGCAGAAGTTATGCTAAAATTGGTATGGTACTTTCGTGGCGGTTCTTTGGAAGAAGTCACTTGGAACGTAGGCCTTCTGGCGACCTGAAGAATTCCCTGGGAATGGGATCTCGTAAACTGAGAGTTGTCTTTTGATTTATATATTTATTTTATAGGAGATTACCGAGTTTCATCCAAAAAGAAGGGAAAAATTTGATGCCAAATATAGAAGTGCTTAGTGATCTTCAATAATTGCGTGCTTACACTAATAATAGCGTACTAATTATATCGTTTTTCTTTTTAATCACGGGTGCACTCCTGAGAATGCTCGATAACTTCAATTTTTAAGGGGTTTTCAAATATCTGTTCTTTAAAAAATACGTTTGGCATTTATTCTTTAAATATGAGAATTTTCTCTAAGCCCATCAAATCTTAAATTCTGAGCTTAATAGTCACTCTATCTAATTTTATGTTAAAAGAATAAGGAAATTCTGTTAGATGCTGCTTAGAGCTTGGGGGTTTTTTGGTTAGGAGTGTTCGGGCGGCACACAGGTAGGAGGGGGAGGCGGCGCCGCCACCTCCACGACATTTTTTTTGGGACGGAGGAGGCGGTATCACCGTCGCCTCCCCTCCTAAACAATAGAGACGACGGTGGCGACGTTGCTGCCTTCCCAGCCGCAAGAAACTGACGAGGAGTGGGAGAAGGTGGTGGCAGGAGTCCTCACCCTCCTTGTTGGTTTTTGCAGAAGGAGTTCTTCTTGTCATTTTTTTTGGGACGGAGGAGCACCATATCCTCCCTCAAACACTATTCATGAACATAGTGCCACCTGGGCAGACGATTCAAAGTTTACTTACTTGGACGCAAATACTAAAAAAAG
>JAULAV010006770.1:0-16673 GCA_030789695.1 Scilla litardierei | reverse complement strand
ACCCTTATGTTTGATTAATAGGGCGGCTCTAACCTCCCTTATTTTACAGGTTGGTTGAATAAGATTTTTTTCATTGTTGTTTATACCACTTACAGGTCACTTAAAGTAGCTAAGCACAGTTCTTTTTCTTTTAGTATCTATTATGGTGTGTTTATATGTAAAGTTGGTGAAACCATGTTGTTTTTCTGCAAACTATCCTACTTTTCCGCTCAAGGCTATACATATGTAATTTCAATTGTAAAGCTATACCGATATCTGATACTAGGATATGCTGATACTCCACCAATACTAGGCTATTTTAATTGAATGTTTGCCATATGTGGCATTAGCTTATGACCAGGACAAGCTTTGCTGACTTGGACGCTAACTAGGATGGGTGGAACTTATGGAGAGTTTGAAATTTGGTGGGATTTTGAAATTTGGTGGGATTTTGAAATTGTGCAATTTGAAAGAAAATTTTGGAGGGAATTTTTTTTGGGGGGGGGGGGGGGAATCAAAACTTTGAATTCACTTCAAATAATGAATGGATGTCATAAAAACACCCCTAAATTGCCTCTTCTCTCCTCTCTCCGCGTCCAGTTCCTCATTCTGTGTTTCCAACTTTGCAGTGCTCAAACTTTAATAGAAATATTTTCCTCTTGAATCTTGGGAATTAAAACTGTAGGTAAATACATTTACCTTTTAAATTGTTGGTTGTAGATGATGTATTCACTTTGTTTGATCTTTTTCAGGATTCTCAACCTAAGACATCTGCAGGGCATGATTCTTTTGATAATAGGTTTTTTATTGCTCTCGGTTAAGGGAACTCTATGTAAATGTGACGTACTAATGGGCAGAGCATATTGATCTATGCATTACAACAGGAATATCCCAGAATGGGACTGCCACACGCAGTTCTCAAAATGGAGATGCCCATCCTTCCTCACAAGCAATATTGAGCCATGCCAATAATGCGTATGCCAGTAGCTGGTGTTCCTGCTGGGGTTGGTGGTCACACCACAGCCTTAAAGATTGGTATGGACTATTGGGGGGCACCAACGGCATCACCCATCCCTCCTGTTCGTGGGAAGGTTCCTGCCACAACAGTTATAAGAGCAATACTCTGGTGGGCTTGCCGGAGCACGTGAGAACATGCCATCAGAGCTTGGGCTACATGTTAATTAATCAAAAGCCAATTGTTATTAAGATTAATTATTCAGAAAAACAAAAATTATAATATGGGATGAAGTACCTATGCAACATCGATTCTGTGTTGAGGCAGTGGATCGATCATTACAACATATTTGTGATAACACCAGAGCATTTGGTGGTATTACTGTTGTTCTTGGTGGGGATTTCCGACAAATCTTGCCCGTCATACCAAAGGGGGTTCGAGAAGAAATTGTTGGTGCCTCATTGAGACGATTTGTATTATGGTGCTCTATACAAGTTTTGATCTTGGATCAAAATATGCGGTTAAATAACTCATCTGTTGAGAATGCAAATTTTGCAAAATTTATTTTGGAGGTATTTTATTTCATGCCTAATTTAATTTTACTTACTATTTTTATCTTAGCCATTCCTTAACTTAAATTTTATCTATATATGTATTACGTTGGTACAAATCCTACAAAAGTGGTAGAACTTCCTTCTCACATATTCAGGTGCAGGGATTTAAATGAGTTATTACTTCGAATTTATCCGCAGCTTGATATTGAGGGTGCAGTGACTCCGGCATACCTGACTGAACGAATAATTCTGTCCGCACGGAATGATGATGTTGCTTTTTATAAATGCTACTGCATTACACATATTTTCGGGACAAAAGATTACGTATCTAGCTACAGACAACCTGTCTGAAAATGAAGAAACAGACCCAACCATTATAAATCGATATCCAACTGAGTACATAAACTCTTTGGATCTTCCTGGGTTGCCACAATTTAAACTTGATAAGGTGGGTTGTCCTATTATTTTATTACGAAATATTGCACCTAAAGATGGGCTCTGCAATGGCACTCGATTGATGGCTGTCAGATGTGCATCACGTGTCATTGAAGCTCAAATTTTAAATGGGGATAAAGCCGGTAGTTCTGTGTTTATTCCAAGAATATCTTTGTCACCATCGGCTACAACATTACCATTTCATATGACAAGACAGCAGTTTCCTGTCCGTGTAACTTATGCCATGACAATTAATAAAGCTCAGGGACAATCTGTAAAGTTCGTTGGAGTTGATTTGCGGACCCCAGTTTTCAGTCATGGACATCTGTATGTGGCACTTTCACGGTGCACTTCTTTTGGTCGTGTATGTGTCCTTCCGGCCGATTCAAATAAAACATTAAACATCGTTTATCCAGATGTTTTGCTATGAATTCCAATATATGATTAATATTGTAAGTTAGTTTTTTAAATTTTTTCTGTAAATAGTTCTATTTATTTTATTCATTTAGTCATTCTTTAAAAAAATTATTTATCGACTGTTATCTACCATACAGGTACACCATTATCATACACTCCCCAGCTGCATAATGTGGATTGGCATCACTATATATGGCAATGTAAGAAATTTTTAACTTCAGTAAAAATCATTTTTTGCCTTATTATTTCTTTCAATATGAATCTTTCAATATGAATGGTTAGCTAAAATATTTGTTTGTATTTTTATATACATGTGGATGCAGATTTGTATAAAACTGTAAGTCTTTAATCATACTTTTTTACTATATATTTTATTTCATTTCATTTGATTTCTTAATATTTTTGTTCTTATAGGTTGTGTTACTTGCTCAAAATAATATAGTTGTCAAGTTGCGTGATTATATAAGAATTTGGTAGAACAAGGTATGCTGACCAATAAATAAGTTATCATTATCATATTAAAGACTTTTTAAGTTAGTAAATTATTATTATTATTATTATTTTCAGCAAGAAGCAAAAAGAATTGTAGATGCACAGGTGAAAGGGAATATTGATGCACCCGAAACATGTGTTATGGAGGTAATGTAAAAAACTATTAGAATTTTATTCCCACAATATTATTTTCATTGAATATCAACATAATATCGTTTGTGTTATAGAATTGGAAGTTAGTTCTTAAGGAGCTTGATTGGGTCCATAAAGCACGTCCACCTATGCTCCCCTCGCATAAGGTAAAAACGTTTTAAGTTTAAATTATTAATGTTATCACATATTTCTTTAGTTCTCTAACCAATTTATGTTTGTAATTTACCTATGTTATTATGCATCCAGATGACACATGATGTTGGATTGAGATTGACACGCATTCCTTTTATAATGTAATGAAGAGAAAGTTTCTTGTTGAACCATGATGGGTTGCGTATTAACAGTGTTGATGTAACAGATGTATTTTTGATGTACCAAATGTAAATATTATTATGGTGCTACTTGGCTCAGACTAATAGAACTGGACCTACATTACTTTTGTGTAACATTATTAAGGTGCTACTTTTTGATGTTAGAAATGTAAATTTCAATAGTTGCTTGCATGTTGTTTTTACTTCACCAATTTCAATTGTTTTCATGGTTGGATGTGATTAGGGGGAACGTGGTGACATGGCTAATGCACATAATCTGATCAATGCTGCTAACTTCCGAACTCCTAGGTTTTGGTGACATGGCAAATTTTTATGTCCATCTCTATTTTTCTGTTTGTTCATGTATCTTAATACTGTAACATGTTTTTTAGCTTCCATCTTTATAGAATATTTTGTCTAAAAATTTGGGGGAAATGCAACTAACTTTACAAAAAAACTTAGAAACGAAATACATATTGGGGGACTAACATTTTTGTCAGTGACTAAAAATTTTGTGAGTAATTAAACAATGTGAGAACTAAAATCTCTTGAGGTGACCCAAATTTTGGGGAACTAAGACTTTGATTGGGGAACTAAGATTTTGAGGGGGGGATTTCTAAAATGAATCATGAACACAATTTTAGGGGAACTAATATTTTGAGGTGGGAATATCTAAAATGAATCGTGCCAACATTTTCGGGGGAACTAAGATTTTGAGGGGGAAATATCTAAATTGAACCGTGCCCTCGGGCACGGGTTATAGACTAGTTATTATATAAAAGAGGGATGTTATCAAGAGAAATTGGATAAGAGAATTTAGACATGAGAAATTGGATAAGAAAATTTGGATATCTATTATATAAAAGAGGGATTTTATTAAGAGAAATTGGATAAGAGAATTTGGATATCTATTTATATAAAAGATGGATGTTATAGAGAGAAATTGGATAAGAGAATTTGGACAAGAGAAATTGGATAAGAGAATTTGGATATCTATTATATAAAAGAGGGATGTTATCAAGAGAAATTGGATAAGAGAATTTGGACATGAGAAATTGGATAAGAGAAATTGGATATCTATTCTATAAAATAGGGATGTTATCAAGAGAAATTGGATAAGAGAAATTGGACAAGAGTATATACATACATATATACATATACATACAAACATATACATACATACATATACATACATCTATTCTATAAAATAGGGATGTTATTAAGAGAAATTGGATAAGAGAAATTGGACAAAAGAAATTGGATAAGAGAATTTGGACAAGAGTATATCTATTCTATAAAATAGGGATGTTATCAAGAGAAATTGGATATGAGAATTTGGATAAGAGAATTTGGACAAGAGTATATACATCTATTCTATAAAATAGGGATGTTATCAAGAGAAATTGGATAAGAGAAATTGGATAAGAGAATTTGGACAAGAGTATATACATACATATATATACATACATATATACATATACATACATACATATACATACATACATATACATACATCTATTCTATAAAATAGGGATGTTATCAAGAGAAATTGGATAAGAGAAATTGTACAAGAGAAATTGGATAAGAGAATTTGGACAAGAGTATATGCATACATATACATACATACATAAATACATACATACATACATACATATATACATATACATACATACATATACATACATCTACTCTATAAAATAGGGATGGTATCAAGAGAAATTGGATAAGAGAAATTGGACAAGAGAAATTGGACAAGAGAAATTGGACAAGAATATACATATACATACATATACATACATATATACATATCTATATTATAAAACAGGGATGTTATCATGGGTTTTTGGATAAGAGAAATTGGATAAGAGAAATTGGTTATGTTTAGATTTGTATATGTGGTATTGTTGTATAAGAGATTTTGGTTAAGAGATAATGGATAAGAGATATTGGTTATGTATAAAATGGGGTATTGTTGTATAGATTTGTGTATATGGGGTATGAGAAATTGAGATAAGAGAAATTGAAATACGTTTAAATTTGAAATCAATTGTTTTCATCACCAAGGGAGGGGGGAAAATTTTGATCACATCACCATTGAGGGGGAAAAAAATTTTGATCACATCAATTGTTTTCATCACCGAGAGATCAACATCCCTATTTGAACTTCTCTCTTTCTCCTTCTTGCCTTTGCGCGCCAAAATCAAGCAGCTAACGTCAGATCTCCCTTCTCGCCATCCTCACCATCATCTTCTCCCTCCTCCAGCACCCTCTTCTACCTCCAGCACCATCCCCCTACAGCACCCTCTTCTACCTCCAGCACCATCTTCTACATCAGAGCTGATTGAGCTTCTTGGTCTTCCAACAACATCACGCAAGTTCAGCTGTTTGAGCTTCATCACGGGAGAGCTCAAGCACCCTCTTCTACCTCCAACAAGGAGAGCAAGGAGATCAAGGCAAGCACATCAAGAACCATCAAGCACATCAAGCACATCAAGGAGATCAAGCACATCAAGCACATCAAGGAGATCAAACCAAAGTGTTGAGTTCTTCACATCAAGTTTATATTGTAAGCTTCAGCTTGAATGTTTCAGCTTTGAGTTTTTGAAATGGTTCTTTGTATAAAACCAAAGTGTTGAGTTCTTCCCATGAGTTCATTTGCATTTGAAATGATACTTTCATAATTTGAGTTCAATGTCATTTTGCTTGGAATGGCAATGATTTGCATTATAATTCTCATTACAGGACCCAAAAAAATTGTTCTTTTCATATGCAAAATTCACTTCTCTATGTCAATAACCAATAACCAATATCTCATATGTGAATTTGTTAATTTTATTTCAATAACCAATAACCAATAAGAGCTTGATCAGAGCTTGATGAATTTTTAAGAAAATTTTAACCAATAACCAATAACCAATAACCAGTTGACCAATTGACTATCCAATTCCTGATAAGCTTCATTCCTGATAAGCTCTTATCAATAACCAATAACCAATTGAATATCCTAAAATGAATTTCATTCAATAAAATGATTTGGTGCAATTGGTTCAATATGTGTAATTTTGTGCAATTGGTTTTGGGTAAGAGTTTGAAATTTAGTCTCACATTATCATTTGGGTAAGAGTTTGAATCCATTTAGATAAAAATGCCAAATTTTCACAGGACAATAACAATGCATTCATTTCAAATTCACAGTGCAATGCATTCCTGGCAATGCATTGTCATGATTTCAAACAATGAATTTGCCATTGCCAGGATTTCAAACATTGAGAATTTTGCATTGCCATTGCCATGATTTCAAACAATATGATAGTTTAGCAAATTCATTTCAGAAATGCATTGCCATTGCCCGGATTTCAAACAATGTGATAAAACCAAATCATTTCACATGACAATGCATTGCCAGGATTTCAAACATATCATTTTGATAAGCTCTTCATTTTTGCATGACAGTGTCCTGTGAAGATTTTTTTAATATGAATTTGTTAATTTGTTAATGATAAGAGCTTGCTGATAAGAGCTTGATCAGAGCTTGATGATTTTTTTAATTTGTTAATGAAAATTTTAATTTTGGATGAGAGCTTGCTGATTTGCTTCATTTTGGTATAAATTTTGAAATTTTTGAAAATGTCATGTGAATTGCAACAGGATCAATTTTGTAATTTTTGGTATAAATTTTTTAATTGTCCTGTGAATATAACAGTTGAATATTCAAGTGAACTTTACCATTAAATGCAATATCTGTGAAAATTTGCATATTAGAATTGCTATTAGAATCCATGATTGCAGGATATTTGATTGTTGATTGGATCACATTGTCCATGATTGTAATTCTAATATCAAATGCAAATGAACTCATGGATATTAGAATTGATATTAGAATCCATGATTTGAATATTTCTGAAGCATAACTCAAAGTCCTGCAACTTTGAAATTTATAAACTTGGATTAAGTTTATGATATGGTTGTCTGCAAATTGAAACTTGGATAATCAAAAAATTGAACCTTGCATTTTTTGATATGGATAATCAAAGGCAATTTTTATGTCTGTCTTCAATTTTTATGTTTCCTTAAGAGATTATAAATTTGGATTTGGAGTCCTGATATCAACAATTATAAATTTGGATTCCTGATTATCAAACTTGGATACTCAAAGGCAAAATTGCAGAAAAAATTGAACTTTGCATTTTTCACAAACTTGGATAATCAAAGGCAACAATCCAAGACTATGTGAATTGCAAGCATAACTCAGATTGAAAACATATCCTGAGTGTGAATTGCCTGAAAACACAAACTTGAAAGCATTCACATATATAATTTTTTCAATCTTCAATCTTGAAAATTATATATTGAAACACATATATAATTTGGCTGATTATATAATTTTTGAAACACATATATAACTTCAATGTGAATGTTTTAATCATTCAGCCAATGTTCTGAAAACATTCACATTGAAGATTAATCATTCACAGGACACTGAACTATGTTGATAGAATTGAGTTTCAAAGTTGAATGTTGAGAGAATTGAGTTTGAATGTTGAATGTTGATGTGCTTTCAGTGTCCTGTTGAATGTTGAGAGATTTGAGTTTCAAACTGTGGTTTTTGAGATAATTTTTTGTTTCTTTGATTTCATGGCAACTCAAAATGGTTATGTTTGATTCTATGCAACTCAAAATGGTGATTTGTTTCTTTGAATGTTGAATGTTGATGAACTATGGTTATGTTTGATTCTATGCAACTCAAAATTCAAGTATTCAAAATTCTGTTGAGAGAATTCTATGCAAGTTGAATTTTGAATTATGTTGTTGAGATGTTATTCAAAATTCAAGTATTCAATGAACTATATTGAGATGTTATGTTTGATTCTATGCCATCTCAAAACTCAATTCTCTCAAAATTCAAAATTCTGTCAACAGGACACTCAATTCTCTCAACATTCTGTTATTGCAAATTTGAGTTTGAGTTATTGAACTATGTATTTTGAGTTATGTTGAGAGAATTGAGTTTGAGTTTGATTTTGCATTGTTATTTCAAAATATGAAGAGTATACAATGTTATTTCAAAATTTCAAATGGCAAAATTTGAGTTATTGAAATTTCCCTTGCTCTTCAATGTTGAAATTTGAGTTTGAGTTTGAGTTTGAGTTTGAGTTTGCAATGTTATTTCAAAATTTCTCTCTATACAATGTTGAAATTTGAGTTATTTCAAAAGTTCAAACTGCAGTAAAAATTTGAGTTTGCGTTTGCAAATTTGAGTTTCATTGCAAACTCAATTCATAACATTGAAAATGAGGCCAGTTCTGAAATATTTTCATGCAGCAAATATTCAAATACTTGAATACTTTGATATGCAAACTCAATTTGAGTTTGAGTTTCAATTCAATGAAATATGTTTGAAATGGACTACTTCAAATATAAGCACCCTGCAGCAAATATTCACTTATCAAATGGACTACTTCATAAACTAATTGAACTTGAATTGAATTGGATTGAAATTGAATTGAATATTTGCTAAAACTAATTTGCTGCAGGACAGTAGTTTGCATATCAAAGTAATTCAAACTCAGTTCTTGATGAGGATATGATCAAAATTGAATTGTATTTCATATATGAGCAAACTAATGTCCTGCTCAGTTCTTGATGAGGATATGAGAAAAATTGAGTATCCTCATCATGTAAGTTTCAAATAGCAAAATTCAAATTTAAGTATCCTCATCAAGAACTAATGTGGAGTATTTGAATATTGAGTATTCATTATTCAAAGTGATGAGAATAATTTCAAATTTGAGTATATCAAATAGAAAATTCAAATACTAATGTGGAGTATTCACATCCTGATATTTTGCTATTTGAATATTTTGCTATTTGATATACTCAAATTTGAATTTTATGAGGATACTCAAATGTGAATTTTGCATTAGCAATTTGAATAATGGACTGAGCAGGACATTAGACATGAGTATCCTCATCAAAATTCAAATTTGAGTATCCTCATAAAATTCAAATAGCAAAATTGAGTATCCTCATCAAGAACTAATGTCCTGCTCAGTCCATTGCAAAATTTCAATTCATATATGAGCAAGTATTCAAACTCACCAATATCAAACTCAGTTCTTGATGAGGATATGAACAAAATTGAGTTTGAGTTTGAGTTTGAGTATGAATTTGAGTATGAATTATTTAAATTCACTGAAATTGCATTAGGATTTCAACCCTAACAATTCTAATGATGCAGTATATCAAACATATCAAAGTATTCAAGTATTGGTTATGTGAGTTTTTTTATATTCATTGAAATACTTCAAGTATCTCACATTCACATTGAAGATTAATCATTTACATTGAAGTTTTCAGAATGTATTCAAGACTATATTCAGAATGTATATGTGTGTGTTTTCTGAAAACATTCACAGCCAATTTTTGAAGATTAATCATTCACATTGAAAACATTCACATTGAAGATTAATCATTCACATTGAAAACATTCACATTTCTGAAAACATTCACATTGAAGATTAATCATTCACAGCCAATTTTCAGAATGAAGTTATATATGTGTGTGTTTTCTGAAAACATTCACATTGAAGATTAATCGGCCAATGTGAATGTTTTCAAGTTGCCAATGTTTTAATCTTCAATGTGAATGTTTTCAGAATGTATTCTCATTGAAGTTATATATATGTGTGTTTTCAATATATAATCTTCAATGTGAATGTTTTAATCATTCAGCCAATGTTTTAAACACATATATAATTTTTTCAATCTTCAATCTTCATATATAATTGCAAGCATAACTCAGATTGAAAATATATAATTTGAAGATATATAATTTTTTACTCTTCATTTAAGATCAAAAATTCCAAGACTATGTGAATTGCCAATGTGAATACACCCATAACTCAGATCAAGGAAGACCATCAAGCAAGCATCAAGAACTCATCTTTTAATTTTCTTCTTTTAATTTGCATTTTCTCATTTTCTTCTTTTAAATGACCCTCACATTTTCTCATTTTCTTCTTTTAAGATCACGGGAGAGCTCAAGCACCCTCTTGGTGAGCTTTCTGGGTTTGAGGCCTTCATCACATCCTTTGTGAATTGGTGAGCTTTGTGAACTTTTCCTTTCAGCTGTTTGGTTATGTGCAATAAACATTTATATTATAGGAAAAAACAAATTTTTGCAATCTTATAGCCATGAAAAAATTGTAATATACATGTTTCCTATTTGTTTTTATATTACAATTTTTTGCCTGTTGAGTTAAACTATACATAAAACAGGACATATAATCTTTCAGCTGTTTTCCTATATGAAGATCTCATGTATATGTCCTGTTTTAAAAAAATTATATATGAAGTTCTCAAGATTAACATTTATATTGTTTTTGTATATGTCATGTATATGTCCTGTTTTAAAAAAATTAAAATTATATATGCAGATCTCAAAATTATATTTGAGTTAAATTATATATGAAGATCTCATGTATATGTCCTGCAATAAACATTTATATTGTTTTTTTCATATTCAGAAATTGGATGAGAGCGTGATATGAAAGAATATTGGATGAATATTGAAAGAATATTGAAAACTGAGAATTGGTATGAGATTTGTGAAAGAATATTGAAAGAATATTGAAAGAATATTGAGAGCTTAATTTGTGGATAAGAGATTTTAGCCAAATATTTCACCCAATATGTTATGGGTGTATAACAAAAGAAAAAGTTTGCTTATGAGTGTATTTGAGTGTATTTGAACATTTCATCCAATATTTTTAGTTCAGCCAATGTGAATACACCCATAAGCAGATTGGATTAATTTTCATCACATACATATGGGTGAACTAAAAATTTCATTGGCTGAACAAAAATACACCCATACACATGTTCAGCCAATTTGAGTGTATTTGAACAAAAATTTCATTCAGCCAATGTTCAAATATGTTCAAAACCCTTCCCATCACATACACTCAAATTTTTAGTTCAGCCAATATTTTTAGTTCTTTGAACATATGGGTGTATTTGAACATATGGGTGTATTTGAACATTTCAGCAAATATGTATTTGAGTGTATTGGCCAACAATTCAGCAAACATTTCAGCCAAACATTTCAGCCAATATGTTATGGGTGTATAACAAAAGAAAAAGTTTGCTTATGAGTGTATTTGAGTGTATTTGAACATTTCAGCCAATATTTTTTGTTCAGCCAATGTGAATACACCCATAAGCAATTTCATCAAATACACTCACATTGGCTGAACATTTTTAGTTATGGGTGTATTCACATTGGCTGAATGAAATTTTTGCTTGATCAAATTACCTTGATGAAAATTCATCAAGAAAAATTTAACTGGATGAAAATTTTTCACATCAAGTTAACACATGAATGTTGGTCTGCAGTTGGGTGTATTCACTATGATTTTTGTAAATGTTGAATGTATTCTAATATCTTGATTTTTAATATCATTCACTGTGATTCTTTTAATGTCATTGGGTGTATTTACTGTCATTTGGCTGAATGATATTACAAAAGTCTATGCTGAAATTTGAATGTATTCAAGTTAACATATAAAAATTTGATTAAAGTTGAATGTTACTCACCAATTTCATTTCTTATCCATTTCCTCATAACAAAAGCTTATTCAAGTTTCAAACAAATTTCATTTTCTCATCAAGTTTCATCAAGTTTCATTTTCTCATCAAGTTTCATCAAGTTTCATTTTCTCATTTTTCCATCCAGTTTCAAACAAGTTACAGTTGAAAGAGAAAAATTTCAAAGAGAAAAATTTCCACTCATATCCATTTTCTCATAACACAAGCTATTTCCCATAACAAAAGCTCATTTCAGATAACAAAAGCTCATTTCAGATATTCTCAAAATGAAATAGTGATGGTTCATTAAAATTTTTCAAACCAATTTTGTATTAACAGGACATTGCTATTAGCAATATTGCCAAGACTGAAATATTGAATATTGAATATTGAATATTGAATATTGAACCTTGCATGTGATCAAATATTGAACTTAAAAATGATCATAGCTAACATGAATAACTGAATTAAAACTCATATAATTCACTTTTTGTTATGGATTTCAAAATTTTGATTTATTTATCCTCAATTCATAGCTAACATGAATAACTCATATCCTGTCAATTTTCACTGTCAGTTATTTTACTGTCAGTTTTTCATCCTCAATTCATAGCTAACATGAATAACTCATATCCTGGATTTCAAAATTGACATGGATTTCAAAATTTTACTGTCAGTTATTCATGTCAATTTGAGTCACTCACTTCATTATTGGTTATTTATACTCAATTTTGAGATATTCTTCATATAACTCATATCCTGTCTTTAGGTTAGCAGTCTCATATAACTCATATTCTTCATATAACTCATATCCTCAATTATTGGAGCTTGATGTTGTTAATTTCAAAATGTTGCACCTCAACTCTTATGAACTTTGAGTTTAACATGAAATTAAACTGAACTATGGTATTTGATGATATAAGAAAAATGTTGACCTTAACATTAAATTATCAAATGAAATTTGAGTTATTGAACTTGAAATTGAATTTAATTCTGAACTTGAATTTTTCTAATGCCCAAATTCAAACTTGAGTATTCAAATTTTTCTCATGCAGTATACTCTTCTGAAATTTGAGTTATTGATATGGAATTTAAGTACTCATATTCTGAAATTCTCAAATTTCAGAAGAGTATACTTTGGGAATATTTCTCATGTAATTTGCAATTCTAAAATTTTTGAAGATATGGAATTTGTGCATTTGACATTGAAGTTCAATAACTACTCAAATTCTGAAATTCTCAATTAGAAACTGGGAGTGTTCATTCTCAAAATGAACATATTCACCCAATTCCAAATTGGGAGTATTTTAATTGAACATCTACCATATTCTCAAAATGAACATCTAATATACGCTAATAATGTATTTTAATTGTAATTAGTTTGGGATTAATTTGGATAGGGCTTTAGCTCGACGCAGTAGGAGAGAACGAGAACGAGAACAGGAACAACGTAACATGTCTCACGCTCTGCCTTCTGACGGTGTCCTTGATATACCTCACATAACACCAGCCGTGACAACTTCTCCGGTTGAACAAGAAGATGCTGTCTCGGCCTCGCGTAACGATATGATTTCTGAACAAGTTTCTGGACCATCTGGCAGGTCATTATCAACCCGACTGTACATAAAACCTTTTCACCAAGCCATGTATTTTAGTTGTGTTTATTTTTCTGTTTAAATTTGTATAGGGCTTTAGCTCAACGAAAAAGGAGAGAACGAGAACAGGAACAACGAAACATATCTCACGCTCTGCCTTCTGACGGTGTCCTTGATATACCTCACATATCACCAGTCGTGACAACTTCTCCGGTTGAACAAGAACATGCTGTCTCGGCCTCGCGTAACGATATGATTTCTGGGCAAGTTCCTGGACCATCTGTCAGGTCATTATCAACCCGAATGTACATAAAACCATTTCACCAAGCCATGTATTTTAGTAGTGTTTATTTTTCTGTTTAAATTTGTATAGGGCTTTAGCTCAACGAAAAAGGAGAGAACGAGAATAGGAACAACGAAACATATCTCACGCTCTTCCTTCTGACGGTGTCCTTGATATACCTCACATATCACCAGCCGTGACAACTTCTCCGGTTGAACAAGAACATGCTGTCTCGGCCTCGCGTAACGATATGATTTTCGGGCAAGTTCCTGGACCATCTGTCAGGTCATTATCAACCCGACTGTACTTAAAACCTTTTCACCAAGCCATGTATTTTAGTAGTGTTTATTTTTCTGTTTAAATTTGTATAGGGCTTTAGCTCAACGCAAAAGTAGAGAACGAGAACAGGAACAACGAAACATATCTCACGCTCTGCCTTCTGACGGTGTCCTTGATATACCTCACATAACACCAGCCGTGACAACTTCTCCGGTTGAACAAGAACATGCTGTCTCGGCCTCGCGTAACGATATGATTTCTGGACAAGTTTCTGGACCATCTGTCAGGTCATTATCAACCCGACTGTACATAAAACCTTTTCACCAAGCCATGTATTGTAGTTGTGTTTATTTTTCTGTTTAAATTTGTATAGGGCTTTAGCTCAACGAAAAAGGAGAGAACGAGAACAGGAACAACGAAACATATATCATGCTATGCCTTCTGACGGTGTCCTTGATATACCTCACATAACACCAGCCGTGACAACTTCTCCGGTTGAACAAGAAGATGCTGTCTCGGCCTCGCGTAACGATATGATTTCCGTGCAAGTTCCTGGACCATCTGTCAGGTCATTATCAACCCGACTGTACATAAAACTTTCACCAAGCCATGTATTTTAGTTGTGTTTATTTTTCTGTTTAAATTTGGATAGGGCTTTAGCTCAACGCAAAAGGAGAGAACGAGAACAGGAACAACGAAACATATCTCATGCTCTGCCTTCTGACGGTGTCCTTGATATACCTCACATAACACCAGCCGTGACAACTTCTCCGGTTGAACAAGAAGATGCTGTCTCGGCCTCGCGTAACGATATGATTTTCGGGCAAGTTCCTGGACCATCTGTCAGGTCATTATCAACCCGACTATACAGAAAACCTTTTCACCAAGCCATGTATTTTAGTTGTGTTTATTTTTCTGTTTAAATTTGTATAGGGCTTTAGCTCAACGCAAAAGGAGAGAACGAGAACAAATACAAGCAAGCACATCTCGATATATGACTCCTACCGGTGTACTCGACATGCCTCAAAGCACATATGCAGTACCAACTTCTCCCGTTGAACATGTAGATGAGGTCTCAGCCTCGCACAACGCTACGATATGTGCTGAAGATGATGAACCATATGCCAGGTTATTATTCATAAGAGCTCCTCTGCTTTAATGTAACTTAATTTTATTTAATTATTTTAGCTCAATGTCACAGGAGAGAACGAGAAAAAGCTCAACGAAATATATCTCGATATATGACTCCTATCTGTATACCTCAAATAACACCTGGATTAACAACTTCTCCAGTTGAACAAGAAGACGCTGGCTCATCCTCGATCTTCCGATGTCGGTCAACTCAGAATGGCTCTAGTCCACCAACTCAGGTTGATTTTGGTCGGCACCATCTTGGATTAATGAACATTCCATGCCCTCATTGTTCAGCCTTACACTGGTTGGATGAACAGTTGTCGAAGTCAATTTTGAGAACACATCTTTTTGGAACATGTTGTTTGCAAGGAAAAGTAAAATTGCCGAAACTTAATGAAACCCCTCCATCACTTAGAGAATTATATGATGGTGACAGTGAGGCATCAAAATCATTTCGAATGTATACTTGGGAGTATAATGCAGCTAATGCATTTACCAGCCTTGGTGTGACAATGGATCAAAGATTGATTGCTGGCAAAGGCCCGAACATATTTACAATTCATGGAGAATTACGCCATCGAACATGATCACTTCTGCCCCAACCGGATCAAACAGCAAGTTATTGTCAACTTTACATATATGATCCGGATTCTGCTATGGAGTTCCGAAGTAATAGAAATCCACATTTGAGCAAGGATGTCTTACAAATTATTCAAAATTGTTTATCGGGCATAAATCCATTCATCAAACTATATTGTCAGGCGTATTCTGTTTTATCTCAAGCAGATTCATGTGGTCATGATCTTCCTGTATATCTGCATTACAATTCAAACAAGGATCGTCGCCGTTATAACCTCCCAACCGTAGATGAGATTGCGGTTATTTTACCTGGCGATGGCTATCGACCTTCCGAGATGCGAGATATAGTTTTACATCTTTGAGGAAATCATCAATTAATGCAAATCAATGAGACTCATCCTGCATACTTACCATTACACTACGTCTTATTATTTCCTGAGGTTCAGCTTGGATGGGAACCTGAGTTGAAGCAGTGGGATCCAGTTCAAAACATAGCATCAAGTAGACGCCTGACTATGTGTGAGTTTTATAGCTACCGTCTGTTTGAAAGACAGAACGAGTATTCTTCAATTTTGAGAGCTGGAAAGTTATTCCAGGAGTTCATAGTTGATGCTTGGGCAGCAATTGAGCAACATCGTTTGACATTCATCAAACTTAATCAACGAAAACTCCGATCAGAGCTCTATCAGGGTCTTGCAGATATCGATGCATATGCCAGATGCGACCAAATTGGACAGCGCATGATACTTCCTTCATCTTTCACTGGCAGTGCACGTCACATGTTTGAAATATTTCAAGACTCGATGGCTATCACACGTTATAACCAGCACCCGGATATTTTTCTTACCATGACCGCAAATCCAAAGTGGCCAGAAATTACTTCGGCTCTACTGCCCAATCAAAAGGCTACCGACCGTCCAG
>JAULAV010006768.1:0-27412 GCA_030789695.1 Scilla litardierei | reverse complement strand
TATACACAATATATTCATGCTTCCAAATCTTTTTCTTTTCTTATATATATTTTTTATTTGGATTCTAATTGGTTCGTATAAGGTGCGTTTGGTCGATGACTCACAGGTCAGACGACCTTAGGGCATCTGGCCAAGAAGGACCCTCGGACCTACAAGCTCGAACAAACCATAATCCAAATTTTTATTTACTTTTTTATTTGGATTCTAATTGGTTCGTATAAGGAGCGTTGGGTCGATGACTCACTGGTCAGACGACCTTATGGCATCAGGCCAAGGACCCCTCAGACCTACTAGCTCGAATCAACCATAATCCATTTGCATATTTTTTTGATTTGGATTCTAATTGGTTCGTATAAGGAGCGTTGGGTCGATGACTCCCAGGTCAGACGACCTTAGGGCATCAGGCCAAAAAGGACCCCTCAGACCTAGTAGCTCGAACCAACCATAATCCATATTTTTACATATTTTTTATTTGGATTCTAATTGGTTCGTATTATGGGCGTTGGGTCGATGACTCCCAAGTCAAACGTCCTTAGGGCATCAGGCCAAGAAGGACCCCTCAGACCTTTTGACGCGAGGCCCCGATGGCTTCTATCGTGTGGATCCGGTTACTCAGTTTTGCTAGGGGGAACGGTGTGTGCTTTATTCTTTTTCTCATAAATAAACAATATATTCATGCTTCCAAATCTTTATCTTTTCTATATACTTATTTTTTATTTGGATTCTAATTGGTTCGTAAAAGGAGCGTTGGGTCGATGACTCCCAGGTCAGACGACCTTAGGGCATCAGGCCAAGAAGGACCCCTCAGACCTACTAGCTCGAACCAACCATAATCCTTTATTTCACGCACTCCCCCAAGCTAGACCTTTTGACGCGAGGCCGCGATGGTTTCTATCGTGAGGATCCGGTTCCTCAGTTTCGTTGGGGGAACGATGCGTGCTTTATTCTTTTTCTCATATATAAACAATATATTCATGCTTCCAAATCTTTTTCTTTACTATATATATATATATATATTATTTGGATTCTAATTGATTCGTATAAGGAGCGTTGGGTCGATGACTCCTTGGTCAGATGACCTTAGGGCATCAGGCCAAAAGGACCCCTCAGACCGACTAGCTCGAACAAATCATAATCCTTTATTTTCACGCACTCCCCCAAGCTAAACCTTTTGACGCGAGGCCCCGACGATTACTATCGTGGGGATCCGGTTACGCAGTTTCGCTTGGGGAACGGCGCATAATTTATTCTTTTTCTCATATATAAACAATATATTCATGCTTCCAAATCATTTTATTTTCTATTTATATATTTTTTTATTTGGATTCTAATTGGTTCATATAAGGAGCGTTGGGTCGATGACTCACAGGTCAGACGACCTTAGGGCATCAGGCTAAGGACCCCTCAGACCTACTAGCTCGAACCAACCATAATCCATATTTTTACATATTTTTTATTTGGATTCTAATTGATTCGTGTAAGGAGCGTTGGGTCGATGACACCCAGGTCAGACGACCTTAGGGCATCATGCCAAAAAGGACCCCTCAGACCTACAAGCTCGAACCAACCATAATCCTTATTTTCACGCATTCCCCCTAGCTAGACCTTTTGAAGCCAGGCCCCGACTGTTTCTATCATGGGGATCTGGTTACTCAGTTTTGCAGATGAAACAGTGTGTGCTTTATTCTTTTTCTCATAAATACACAATCTATTCATGCTTCCAAATCTTTTTCTTATATATATATATATATATATATATATATATATATATATATATATATATATATATATATATATATGGATTCTAATTGGTTCGTGTAAGGAATGTTGCGTCGATTTATCCAAGGTCAGACGACCTTAGGGCATCGGGCCAAGTAGGACCCCTCAGACTTACTAGCTCGAACAAACCATAATACTTATTTTCACGCACTCCCCCAAGCTAGACCTTTTGACGCGAGGCCTTTTGATGGGTAAAAAGAGGATTTTTGGTATAAAGATGTGATATTTAGTGAAAAGATGGGATTTTTAGGGTTAGAAAGCAGATTTGGGGGGGTAAGCAGATAATTTTATTGATAATAAACTGAAGCAAAGAAGGGATACATGGTAAGTTGAGTTCTTTCGAGAGGAACTTGCTTTTCCAAGCCACCTATTTGAAAGGGTGGCCGCGCTCTCCAACAAAGAGGGAAATCTCAACCTCTCACAAGTTTTCTCTCAAGATTTTTATTCGCTCATGTGAATGCTAATAATATTTATATTGCAAGCGCACGACTGTCATCGTAGCGTGTTAGGTTTTACGCAGGGAGGCGGAGTTATCGAGTACTAGCTCGATTTCGGGTTATATAGCTAGCGACGTTAATCGATTAGAAGTCAAGCATGGGTTACGGAGTTTTACAAAGAGTGCAATATGAAAATAATGCGAATAATATTTATACCGCAAGCGCACGGCTGTCTTCGTAGCACGTTACGGGTCGTCTGCAGGGGGCAGATTCATCGCGTACTAGCTCGATTTCGGGTTATATAGCTAGCTACGTTAATCGATTAGAAGTTAAACATGGGGTTACAGAGTTTTACAAAGAATGCAATATGAAAATACCAAGAACAACAGCAATAGAGAGATTGATCGAGTACTAGCTCGATTTCGGGTTATATAGCTAGCTACGATGCTACAGGCCAAGAAGAACCCCTCAGACCTACTAGCTCGAACCAACAATAATCCTAATGTTTACATATTTTTTATTTGGATTCTAATTGGTTCGTATAAGGAGCGTTGGGTCGATGACTCCCAGGTCAGACGACCTTAGGGCATCAGGCCAAGAAGGACCCCTCAGACCTACTAGTTCGAACCAACCATAATCCATATTTGTACATATTTTTTATTTGGATTCTATTTGATTCGTATAAGGAGCGTTGGGTCGATGACTCCCAGGTCAGACGACCTTAGGGCATCAGGCCAAAAAGGACCACTCAGACCTATTAGCTCGAACCAATCATAATCCATATTTTTACATATTTTTTTATTTGGATTCTAATTGGATCGTATAAGGAGCGTTGGGTCGATGACTCCCGGGTCAGACGGCCTTAGGGCATCAGGCCAAGGACCCCTCAGACCTACTAGCTCAAACCAACCATAATCCATATTTTTACATATTTTTTATTTGGATTCTAATTGGTTCGTATAAGGAGCGTTGGGTCGATGACTCACAGGTCAGACGACCTTAGGGCATCAGGCTAAGAAGGACCCCTCAGACCTACTAGCACGAACAAACCATAATCCTTATTTTCACGCACTCCCCCAAGCTAGACCTTTTGACGCGAGGCCCCAACGGTTTCTATCGTGGGGATCCGGTTACTCAGTTTCGCAGGGGGAACGCTGTGTGCTTTATTCTTTTTCTCATATATATACAATATATTCATGCTTCCAAATCTTTTTCTTGTCTATATAAATATTTTTTATTTAGATTCAAATTGGTTCGTATAAGGAGCATTGGGTCGATGATTCCCAGGTCAGGCGACATTAGGGCATCAGGCCAAGAAAGAACTCACAGACCTACTAGCTCGAACCAACCAAAATCCTTATATTTACATATTTTTTTATTTGGATTCTAATTGGTTCGTATAAGGAGCGTTGGGTCGATGACTCCCAAGTCAGACGACCTTAGGGCATCAGGCCAAGAAGGACCCCTCAGACCTACTAGCTCGAACCAACCATAATCCTTATTTTTACATATTTTTTATTTGGATTCTAATTGGTTCGTATAAGGAGCGTTGGGTCGATGACTCCCAGGTCAGACGACCTTAGGGCATCAGGCCAAGAAGGACCCCTCAGACCTACTAGCTCGAACCAACCATAATCCTTATTTTTACATATTTTTTATTTGGATTCTAATTGGTTCGTATAAGGAGCGTTGGGTCGATGACTCTCAGGTCAGACGACCTTAGGGCATCAGGCCAAGAAGGACCCCTCAGACCTACTAGCTCGAACCAACCATAATCCATATTTTTACATATTTTTTATTTGGATTCTAATTGGTTCGTATAAGGAGCGTTGGGTCGATGACTCCCAGGTCAGACGACCTAAGGCCATCAGGCCAAGAAGGACCCCTCAGACCTACTAGCTCGAACCAACCATAATCCTTATTTTTACATATTTTTTTATTTGGATTCTAATTGGTTCGTATAATGAGCGTTGGGTCGATGACTCCCAGGGTCAGACGACCTTAGGGCATCAGGCCAAGAAGGACCCCTCAGACCTACTAGCTCGAACCAACCATAATCCATATTTTTACATATTTTTTATTTGGATTCTAATTGGTTCGTATAAGGAGCGTTGGGTCGATGACTCCCAGGTCAGACGACCTTAGAGCATCAGGCCAAGAAGGACCCCTCAGACCTACTAGCTCGAACAAACCATAATCCTTATTTTCACGCACTCCCCCAAGCTAGACCTTTTGACGCGAGGCCCCGACGGTTTCTATCGTGGGGATACAGTTACTTAGTTTCGCTGGGAGTACGCTGCGTGCTTTATTCCTTTTCTCATATATACAAAATATATTCATGCTTCCAAATCTTTTTCTTTGTATATATATATTTTTATTTGGATTCTAATTGGTTCGTATAAGGAGCGTGGGGTCGATGACTCCCAGGTCAGACGACCTTAGGGCATCAGGCCAAGAAGGACCCCTCAGACCTACTAGCTCGAACCAACCATAATCCTTATATTTACATATTTTTTTATTTGGATTCTAATTGGTTCGTATAGGGAGCGTTGGGTCGATGACTTCCAGGTCAGACGACCTTAGGGCATCAGGCCAAGAAGGACCCCACAGACCTACTAGCTCGAACCAACCATAATCCTTATTTTAACATATTTTTTTATTTGGATTCTAATTGGTTCGTATAAGGAGCGTTGGGTCGATGACTCCCAGGTCAGACAACCTTAGGGCATCAGGCCAAGAAGGACCCCTCAGACCTACTAGCTCGAACCAACCATAATCCTTACTTTAACATATTTTTTATTTGGATTCTAATTTGTTCGTATAAGGAGCGTTGGGTCGATGACTCCCAGGTCAGACGACCTTAGGGCATCAGGCCAAGAAGGACCCCTCATACCTACTAGCTCGAACCAACCATAATCCTTATTATTACGCACTCGTATATTTTTTATTTGGATTCAAGCTTATTTTTACATATTTCTATGAAAATATTTTTTACATATTTTTTTATTTGGATTCTAATTGGTTCGTATAAGGAGCGTTGGGTCGATGACTCCAAGGTCAGACGACCTTAGGGCATCAGGCCAAGAAGGACCCCTCAGACCTACTAGCTCGAACCAACCATAATCCTTATTTTCACGCCATCCCCCAAGCTAAACCTTTTGACGCGAGGCCCCGATGGTTTCTATCGTGGGGATCCGGTTACTCAGTTTCGCTGGGGGAACGCTGCATGCTTTATTCTTTTTCTCATATATAAACAATATATTCATGCTTCCAAATCTTTTTTCTTTTCTATATAAATATTTTTTATTTGGATTCTAATTGGTTAGTATAAGGAGCGTTGGGTCGATGACTACCAGGTCAGACGACCTTAGGACATCAGGCCAAGAAGGACCCCTCAGACCTACTAGCTCGAACCAACCAAAATCCTTATTTTTACATATTTTTTATTTAGATTCTAATTGGTTCGTATAAGGAGCGTTGGGTCGATGACTCCCAGGTCAGACGACCTTAGGGCATCAGGCCAAGAAGGACGCCTCAGACCTACTAGCTCGAACCAACCATAATCCATATTTTTTTATTTTTTTTATTTGGATTCTAATTGGTTCGTATAAGGAGCGTTGGGTCGATGACTCCCAGGTCAGACGACCTTAGGGCATCAGGCCAAGAAGGACCCCTCAGACCTACTAGCTCGAACCAACCATAATCCTTATTTTTACATATTTTTTATTTGGATTCTAATTGGTTCGTATAGGGAGCGTTGGGTCGATGACTCCTAGGTCAGACGACCTTAGGGCATCAGGCCAAGAAGGATATTTTTACATATTTTTATTAAAATATTTTTACATATTTTTTTATTTGGATTCTAATTGGTTCGTATAAGGAGCGTTGGGTCGATGACTCCCAGGTCAAGCGACCTTAGGGCATCAGGCCAAGAAGGACCCCTAAGACCTACTAGCTCGAACCAACCATAATCCTTATATTTACATATTTTTTTTATTTGGATTCTAATTGGTTCGTATAAGAAGCGTTGGGTCGATGACTCCCAGGTCAGACGACCTTAGGGCATCAGGCCAAGAAGGACCCCTCAGACCTACTAGCTCGAACCAACCATAATCCTTATATTTACATATTTTTTATTTGGATTCTAATTGGTTCGTATAAGGAGCGTTGGGTCGATGACTCCCAAGTCAGACGATCTTAGGGCATCAGGCCAAGAAGGACCCCTCAGACCTACTAGCTCGAACCAACCAAAATCCTTATATTTACATATTTTTTTATTTGGATTCTAATTGGTTCGTATAATGAGCGTTGGGTCTATGACTCCCAGGTCAGACGACCTTAGGGCATCAGGCCAAGAAGGACCCCTCAGACCTACTAGCTCGAACCAACGATAATCCTTATTTTTACATATTTTTTATTTGGATTCTAATTGGTTCGTATACGGAGCGTTGGGTCGATGACTCCCAGGTCAGACGACCTTAGGGCATCAGGCCAAGAAGGACCCCTCAGACCTACTAGCTCGACCCAACCATAATCCTTATTTTTACATATTTTTTATTTGGATTCTAATTGGTTCGTATAATGAGCGTTGGGTCGATGACTCCCAGGTCAGACGACCTTAGGGCATCAGGCCAAGAAGGACCCCTCAGACCTACTAGCTCGAACCAACCATAATCCTTATTTTTACATATTTTTTTATTTGGATTCTAATTGGTTCGTATAAGGAGCGTTGGGTCGATGACTCCCATGTCAGACGACCTTAGGGCATCAGGCCAAGAAGGACCCCTCAGACCTACTAGCTCAAACCAACCATAATCCTTATTTTTACATATTTTTTATTTGGATTCTAATTGGTTCGTATAAGGAGCGTTGGGTCGATGACTCCTAGGTCAGACGACCTTAGGGCATCAGGCCAAGAAGGACCCCTCAGACCTACTAGCTCGAACCAACCATAATCCATATTTTTACATATTTTTTATTTGGATTCTAATTGGTTCGTATAAGGAGCGTTGGGTCGATGACTCCCATGTCAGACGACCTTAGGGCATCAGGCCAAGAAGGACCCCTCAGACCTACTAGCTCGAACCAACCATAATCCTTATTTTCACGCACTCCACCAAGCTAGGCCTTTTGACGCGAGGCCCCGACGGTTTCTATCGCAGGGATCCGGTTACTCAGTTTCGCTAGGGAGAACGCTGCGTGCTTTATTCTTTTTCTCATATATAAACACTATATTCATGCTTCCAAATCTTTTTCTTTTCTATATAAATATTTTTTATTTAGATTCAAATTGGTTCGTATAAGGAGCGTTGGGTCGATGACTCCCAGGTCAGACGACCTTAGGGCATCAGGCCAAGAAGGACCCCTCAGACCTACTAGCTCGAACCAACCATAATCCTTATATTTACATATTTTTTTTATTTGGATTCTAATTGGTTCGTATAAGAAGCGTTGGGTCGATGACTCCCAGGTCAGACGACCTTAGGGCATCAGGCCAAGAAGGACCCCACAGACCTACTAGCTCGAACCAACCATAATCCTTATATTTACATATTTTTTATTTGGATTCTAATTGGTTCGTATAAGGAGCGTTGGGTCGATGACTCCCAAGTCAGACGATCTTAGGGCATCAGGCCAAGAAGGACCCCTCAGACCTACTAGCTCGAACCAACCAAAATCCTTATATTTACATATTTTTTTATTTGGATTCTAATTGGTTCGTATAATGAGCGTTGGGTCGATGACTCCCAGGTCAGACGACCTTAGGGCATCAGGCCAAGAAGGACCCCTCAGACCTACTAGCTCGAACCAACGATAATCCTTATTTTTACATATTTTTTATTTGGATTCTAATTGGTTCGTATAAGGAGCGTTGGGTCGATGACTCCCAGGTCAGACGACCTTAGGGCATCAGGCCAAGAAGGACCCCTCAGACCTACTAGCTCGAACCAACCATAATCCTTATTTTTACATATTTTTTATTTGGATTCTAATTGGTTCGTATAATGAGCGTTGGGTCGATGACTCCCAGGTCAGACGACCTTAGGGCATCAGGCCAAGAAGGACCCCTCAGACCTACTAGCTCGAACCAACCATAATCCTTATTTTTACATATTTTTTTATTTGGATTCTAATTGGTTCGTATAAGGAGCGTTGGGTCGATGACTCCCATGTCAGACGACCTTAGGGCATCAGGCCAAGAAGGACCCCTCAGACCTACTAGCTCAAACCAACCATAATCCTTATTTTTACATATTTTTTATTTGGGTTCTAATTGGTTCGTAGAAGGAGCGTTGGGTCGATGACTCCTAGGTCAAACGACCTTAGGGCATCAGGCCAAGAAGGACCCCTCAGACCTACTAGCTCGAACCAACCATAATCCATATTTTTACATATTTTTTATTTGGATTCTAATTGGTTCGTATAAGGAGCGTTGGGTCGATGACTCCCATGTCAGACGACCTTAGGGCATCAGGCCAAGAAGGACCCCTCAGACCAACTAGCTCGAACCAACCATAATCCTTATTTTCACGCACTCCACCAAGCTAGGCCTTTTGACGCGAGGCCCCGACGGTTTCTATCGCAGGGATCCGGTTACTCAGTTTCGCTAGGGAGAACGCTGCGTGCTTTATTCTTTTTCTCATATATAAACACTATATTCATGCTTCCAAATCTTTTTCTTTTCTATATAAATATTTTTTATTTAGATTCAAATTGGTTCGTATAAGGAGCGTTGGGTCGATGACTCCCAGGTCAAGCGACCTTAGGGCATCAGGCCAAGCAGGACCCCTCAGACCTACTAGCTCGAACCAACCATAATCCTTATATTTACATATTTTTTTATTTGGATACTAATTGGTTCGTATAAGGAGTGTTGGGTCGATGACTCCCAGGTCAGACGACCGTAGGGCATCAGGCCAAGAAGGACCCCTCAGACCTACTAGCTCGAACCAACCATAATCCTTATTTTTACATATTTTTTATTTGGATTCTAATTGGTTCGTATAAGGAGCGTTGGGTCGATGACTCCCAGGTCAGACGACCTTAGGGCATCAGGCCAAGAAGGACCCCTCAGACCTACTAGCTCGAACCAACCATAATCCTAATTTTTACATATTTTTTATTTGGATTCTAATTGGATCGTATAAGGAGCGTTGGGTCGATGACTCCCAGGTCAGACGACCTTAGGGCATCAGGCCAAGAAGGACCCCTCAGACCTACTAGCTCGAACCAACCATAATCCATATTTTTACATATTTTTTTATTTGGATTCTAATTGATTCGTATAAGGAGCGTTGGGTCGATGACTCCCAGGTCACGCGACCTTAGGGCATCAGGCCAAGAAGGACCTCTCAGACCTACTAGCTCGAAGAAACCACAATCCTTATTTTAACGCCATCCCCCAAGCTAGACCTTTTGACGCGAGGCCCCGACGGTTTCTATCGTGGGGATCTGGTTACTCAGTTTCGCTGGGGGAACGCAGCGTGCTTTATTCTTTTTCTCACATATAAACAATATATTCATGCTTCCAAATCTTTTTTTCTTTTCTATATAAATATTTTTTATTTAGATTCTAATTGGTTCGTATAAGGAGAGTTGGGTCAATGACTCCCAGGTCAGACGACCTTAGGGCATCAGGCCAAAAAGGACCCCTCAGACCTATTAGCTCGAACCAATCATAATCCATATTTTTACATATTTTTTTATTTGGATTCTAATTGGAACGTATAAGGAGCGTTGGGACGATGACTCCCGAGTCAGACGACCTTAGGGCATCAGGCCAAGAAGAACCCCTCAGACATACTAACTCGAACCAACATAATCCATATTTTGACATATTTTTTATTTGGATTCTAATTGGTTCGTATAAGGAGTGTTGGGTCGATGACTCCCAGGTCAGAAGATCTTAGGGCATCAGGCCAAGAAGGACCCCTCAGACCTACTAGCTCGAACAAACCATAATCCTTATTTTCACGCACTCCCCCAAGCTAGACCTTTTGACGCAAGGCCCCGCCGGTTTCTATCGTGGGGATCCGGTTACTCAGTTTCGCAGGGGGAACGCTGCGTGCTTTATTCTTTTTCTCATATATAAACAATATATTCATGCATCCAAATCTTTTTCTTTTCTATATAAATATTTTTATTTGGATTCAAATTGGTTCGTATAATGAGCGTTGGGTCGATGACTCCCAGGTCAAGCGACCTTAGGGCATCATGCCAAGAAGGACCCCTCAGACCTACTAGCTCGAACCAACCATAATCCTTATTTTTACATATTTTTTATTTGGATTCTAATTGGTTCGTATAAGGAGCGTTGGGTCGATGACTCCCAGGTCAGACGACCTTAGGGCATCAGGCCAAGAAGGACCCCTCAGACCTACTAGCTCGAACCAACCATAATCCTAATTTTTAAATTTTTTTATTTGGATTCTAATTGGTTCGTATAAGGAGCGTTGGGTCGATGACTCCTATTTCAGACGACCTTAGGGCATCAGGCCAAGAAGGACCCCTCAGACCTACTAGCTCGAACCAACCATAATCCTTATTTTTACATATTTTTTATTTGGATTCTAATTGGTTCGTATAGGGAGCGTTGGGTCGATGACTCCCAGGTGAGACGACCTTAGGGCATCAGGCCAAGAAGGATATTTTTACATATTTTTATTAAAATATTTTTACATATTTTTTTATTTGGATTCTAATTGGTTCGTATAAGGAGCGTTGGGTCGATGACTCCCAGGTCAAGCGACCTTAGGGCATTAGGCCAAGAAGGACCCCTCAGACCTACTAGCTCGAACCAACCATAATCCTTATATTTACATATTTTTTTATTTGGATTCTAATTGGTTCGTATAAGAAGCGTTGGCTCGATGACTCCCAGGTCAGACGACCTTAGGGCATCAGGCCAATAAGGACCCCTCAGACCTACTAGCTCGAACCAACCATAATCCTTATATTTACATATTTTTTATTTGGATTCTAATTGGTTCGTATAAGGAGCGTTGGGTCGATGACTCCCAAGTCAGACGAACTTAGGCCATCAGGCCAAGAAGGACCCCTCAGACCTACTAGCTCGAACCAACCAAAATCCTTATATTTACATATTTTTTTATTTGGATTCTAATTGGTTCGTATAATGAGCGTTGGGTCGATGACTCCCAGGTCAGACGACCTTAGGGCATCAGGCCAAGAAGGACCCCTCAGACCTACTAGCTCGAACCAACCATAATCCTTATATTTACATATTTTTTATTTGGATTCTAATTGGTTCGTATAAGGAGCGTTGGGTCGATGACTCCCAGGTCAGACGACCTTAGGGCATCAGGCCAAGAAGGTCCCCTAAGACCTACTAGCTCGAACCAACCAAAATCCTTATATTTACATTTTTTTATTTGGATTCTAATTGGTTCGTATAATGAGCGTTGGGTCGATGACTCCCAGGTCAGACGATCTTAGGGCATCAGGCCAAGAAGGACCCCTCAGACCTACTAGCTCGAACCAACCATAATCCTTATTTTTACATATTTTTTATTTGGATTCTAATTGGTTCGTATAAGGAGCGTTGGGTCGATGACTCCCAGGTCAGACGACCTTAGGGCATCAGGCCAAGAAGGACCCCTCAGACCTACTAGCTCGACCCAACCATAATCCTTATTTTTACATATTTTTTATTTGGATTCTAATTGGTTCGTATAATGAGCGTTGGGTCGATGACTCCCAGGTCAGACGACCTTAGGGCATCAGGCCAAGAAGAATCACTCAGACCTACTAGCTCGAACCAACCATAATCCTTAGTTTTACATATTTTTTTATTTGGATTCTAATTGGTTCGTATAAGGAGCGTTGGGTCGATGACTCCCAGGTGAGACGACCTTACGGCATCAGGCCAAGAAGGACCCCTCAGACCTACTAGCTCGAACCAACCATAATCCTTATTTTTACATATTTTTTATTTGGATTCTAATTGGTTCGTAGAAGGAGCGTTGGGTAGATGACTCCTAGGTCAAACGACCTTAGGGCATCAGGCCAAGAAGGACCCCTCAGACCTACTAGCTCGAACCAACCATAATCCATATTTTTACATATTTTTTATTTGGATTCTAATTGGTTCGTATAAGGAGCGTTGGGTCGATGACTCCCATGTCAGACGACCTTAGGGCATCAGGCCAAGAAGGACCCCTCAGACCTACTAGCTCGAACCAACCATAATCCTTATTTTCACGCACTCCACCAAGCTAGGCCTTTTGACGCGAGGCCCCGACGGTTTCTATCGCGGGGATCCGGTTACTCAGTTTCGCTGGGGAGAACGCTGCGTGCTTTATTCTTTTTCTCATATATAAACAATATATTCATGCATCCAAATCTTTTTCTTTTCTATATAAATATTTTTTATTTAGATTCAAATTGGTTCGTATAAGGTGCGTTGGGTCGATGACTCCCAGGTCAAGCGACCTTAGGGCATCAGGCCAAGAAGGACCTCTCAGACCTACTAGCTCGAACCAACCAAAATCCTTATATTTACATATTTTTTTATTTGGATTCTAATTGGTTCGTATAAGAAGCGTTGGGTCGATGACTCCCAGGTCAGACGACCTTGGGGCATCAGGCCAAGAAGGACCCCTCAGACCTACTAGCTCGAACCAACCATAATCCTTATTTTTACAAATTTTTTATTTGGATTCTAATTGGTTCGTATAAGGAGCGTTGGGTCGATGACTCCCAGGTCAGACGACCTTAGGGCATCAGGCCAAGAAGGACCCCTCAGACCTACTAGCTCGAACCAACCATAATCCTTATTTTTACAAATTTTTTATTTGGATTCTAATTGGTTCGTATAAGGAGCGTTGGGTCGATGACTCCCAGGTCAGACGACCTTAGGGCATCAGGCCAAGAAGGACCCCTCAGACCTACTAGCTCGAACCAACCATAATCCTTATTTTTACATATTTTTTATTTGGATTCCAATTGGTTCGTATAAGGAGCGTTGGGTCGATGACTCTCAGGTCAGACGACCTTAGGGCATCAGGCCAAGAAGGACCCCTCAGACCTACTAGCTCGAACCAACCATAATCCTTATATTTACATATTTTTTTATTTGGATTCAAATTGGTTCGTATAAGGAGCGTTGGGTCGATGACTCCCAGGTCAGACGACCTTAGGGCATCAGGCCAAGAAGGACCCCTCAGACCTACTAGCTCGAACCAACCATAATCCTTATTTTTACATATTTTTTATTTGGATTCAAATTGGTTCGTATAAGGAGCGTTCGGTCGATGACTCCCAGGTCAGACGACCTTAGGGCATCAGGCCAAGAAGGACCCCTCAGACCTACTAGCTCGAACCAACCAAAATCCTTATTTTTACATATTTTTTTATTTGGATTCTAATTGGTTCGTATAAGGAGCGTTGGGTCGATGACTCCCAGGTCAGACGACCTTAGGGCATCAGGCCAAGAAGGACCCATCGGACCTACTAGCTCGAACCAACCAAAATCCTTATATTTACATATTTTTTATTTGGATTCTAATTGGTTCGTATAAGGAGCGTTGGGTCGATGACTCTCAGGTCAGACGACCTTAGGTCATCAGGCCAAGAAGGACCCCTCAGACCTACTAGCTCGAACCAACCAAAATCCTTATATTTACATATTTTTTTATTTGGATTCTAATTGGTTCGTATAAGAAGCGTTGGGTCGATGACTCCCAGGTCAGACGACCTTAGGGCATCAGGCCAAGAAGGACCCCTCAGACCTACTAGCTCGAACCAACCATAATCCTTATTTTTGCATATTTTTTATTTGGATTCTAATTGGTTCGTATAATGAGCGTTGGGTCGATGACTCCCAGGTCAGACGACCTTAGGGCATCAGGCCAAGAAGGACCCCTCAGACCTACTAGCTCGAACCAACCATAATCCTTATTTTTGCATATTTTTTATTTGGATTCTAATTGGTTCGTATAAGGAGCGTTGGGTCGATGACTCCCAGGTCAGACGACCTTAGGGCATCAGGCCAAGAAGGACCCCTCATACCTACTAGCTCGAACCAACCATAATCCTTATTTTTGCATATTTTATATTTGGATTCTAATTGGTTCGTATAAGGAGCGTTGGGTCGATGACTCCCAGGTCAGACGACCTTAGGGCATCAGGCCAAGAAGGACCCCTCAGACCTACTAGCTCGAACCAACCATAATCCTTATTTTTACATATTTTTTATTTGGATTCTAATTGGTTCGTATAAGGAGCGTTAGGTCGATGACTCCCAGGTCAGACGACCTTAGGGCATCAGGCCAAGAAGGACCCCTCAGACCTACTAGCTCTAACCAACCATAATCCTTATATTTACATATTTTTTTATTTGGATTCTAATTGGTTCGTATAAGGAGTGTTGGGTCGATGAATCCCAGGTTAGACGACCTTAGGGCATCAGGCCAAGAATGACCCCTCAGACCTACTAGCTCGAACCAACCATAATCCTTATTTTTACATATTTTTTTATTTGGATTCTAATTGGTTCGTATAAGGAGCGTCGGGTCGATGACTCCCAGGTCAGACGACCTTAGGGCATCAGGCCAAGAAGGACCCATCAGACCTACTAGCTCGAACCAACCATAATCCTTATTTTTACATATTTTTTATTTGGATTCTAATTGGTTCGTATAAGGAGCGTTGGGTCGATGACTCCCAGGTCAGACGACCGTAGGGCAGGCCAAGAAGGACCCCTCAGACCTACTAGCTCGAACCAACCATAATCCTTATTTTCACGCACTCCCCCAAGCTAGGCCTTTTGACGCGAAGCCCCGACGGTTTCTATCGCGGGGATCCTCAGACCTACTAGCTCGAACCAACCATACTCCTTATTTTTGCATGGTTACTCAGTTTCGCTGGGGGGAACGCTGCGTGCTTTATTCTTTTTCTCATATATAAACAATATATTCATTCTTCCAAATCTTTTTCTTTTCTATATAAATATTTTTTATTTAGATTCAAATTGGTTCGTATAAGGTGCGTTGGGTCGATGACTCCCAGGTCAAGCGACCTCAGGGCATCAGGCCAAGAAGGACCCCTCAGGACCTACTAGCTCGAACCAACCAAAATCCTTATATTTACATATTTTTTTATTTGGATTCTAATTGGTTCGTATAAGAAACGTTGGGTCGATGACTCCCAGGTCAGACGACCTTAGGGCATCAGGCCAAGAAGGACCCCTCAGACCTACTAGCTCGAACCAACCATAATCCTTATTTTTACATATTTTTTATTTGCATTCTAATTGGTTCGTATAAGGAGCGTTGGGTCGATGACTCCCAGGTCAGACGACCTTAGGGCATCAGGCCAAGAAGGACCCCTCAGACCTACTAGCTCGAACCAACCAAAATCCTTATTTTTACATATTTTTTATTCGGATTCTAATTGGTTCGTATAAGGAGCGTTGGGTCGATGACTCCTAGGTCAGACGACCTTAGGGCATCAGGCCAAGAAGGACCCCTCAGACCTACTAGCTCGAACCAACCATAATCCTTATATTTACATAATTTTTATTTGGATTCTAATTGGTTCGTATAAGGAGCGTTGGGTCGATGACTCCCAGGTCAGACGACCTTAGGGCATCAGGCCAAGAAGGACCCCTCAGACCTACTAGCTCGAACCAACCATAATCCTTATTTTTACATATTTTTTATTTGGATTCTAATTGGTTCGTATAAGGAGCGTTGGGTCGATAACTCCCAGGTCAGACGACCTTAGGGCATCAGGCAAGAAGGACCCCTCAGACCTACTAGCTTGAACCAACCATAATCCTTATTTTTGCATATTTTTATTTGGATTCTAATTGGTTCGTATAAGGAGCGTTGGGTCGATGACTCCCAGGTCAGACGACCTTAGGGCATCAGGCCAATAAGGACCCCTCAGACCTACTAACTCGAACCAACCATAATCCTTATTTTTACATATTTTTTATTTGGATTCTAATTGGTTCGTATAAAGAGCGTTGGGTCGATGACTCCCAGGTCAGACGACCTTAGGGCATCAGGCCAAGAAGGACCCCTCAGACCTACTAGCTCGAACCAACCAAAATCCTTATATTTACATTTTTTTTTATTCGGATTTGAATTGGATCGTATAAGCGTTGGGTCGATGACTCCCAGGTCAGACGACCTTAGGGCATCAGGCCAAGAAGGACCCCTCAGACCTACTAGCTCGAACCAACCATAATCCATATTTTTACATATTTTTTATTTGGATTCTAATTGGTTCGTAAAAGGAGCGTTGGGTCGATGACTCCCAGGTCAGACGACCTTAGGGCATCAGGCCAAGAAGGACCCCTCAGACATACTAGCTCGAACCAACCATAATCCTTATTTTTACATATTTTTTATTTGGATTCTAATTGGTTCGTATAAGGAGCGTTGGGTCGATGACTCCCAGGTCAGACGACCTTAGGGCATCAGGCCAAGAAGGACCCCTCAGACCTACTAGCTCGAACCAACCATAATCCATATTTTTACATGTTTTTTATTTGGATTCTAATTGGATCGTATAAGGAGCGTTGGGTCGATGACTCCCAGGTCAGGCGACCTTAGGACATCAGGCCAAGAAGGACCTCTCAGACCTACTAGCTCGAAGAAACCATTATCCTTATTTTCACGCCATCCCCGAAGCTAGACCTTTTGACGCGAGGCCCCGACGGTTTCTATCGTGGGGATCCGGTTACTCAGTTTCGCTGGGGGAACGCTGCGTGCTTTATTCTTTTTCTCACATATAAACAATATATTCATGCTTCCAAATCTTTTTTCTTTTCTATATAAATATTTTTTATTTAGATTCTAATTGGTTCGTATAAGGAGCGTTGGGTCAATGACTCCCAGGTCAGACGACCTTAGGGCATTAGGCCAAAAAGGACCCCTCAGACCTATTAGCTCGAACCAATCATAATCCATATTTTTACATATTTTTTTATTTGGATTCTAATTGGAACGTATAAGGAGCGTTGGGACGATGACTCCCGGGTCAGACGACCTTAGGGCATCAGGCCAAGAAGGACCCCTCAGACCTACTAGCTCGAACCAACCATAATTCATATTTTTACATATTTTTTATTTGGATTCTAATTGGTTCGTATAAGGAGCGTTGGGTCGATGACTCCCAGGTCAGAAGACCTTAGGGCATCAGGCCAAGAAGGACCCCTCAGACCTACTAGCTCGAACAAACCATAATACTTATTTTCACGCACTCCCCCAAGCTAGACCTTTTGACGCAAGGCCCCGTCGGTTTCTATCGCGGGGATCCGGTTACTCAGTTTCGCAGGGGGAACGCTGCGTGATTTATTCTTTTTCTCATATATAAACAATATATTCATGCTTGCAAATCTTTTTCTTTTCTATATAAAATTTTTTTATTTAGATTCTAATTGGTTCGTATAAGGAGCGTTGGGTCGATGACACCCAGGTTAGACGACCTTAGGGCATCAGGCCAAGAAGCACCCTTCAGACCTACTAGATCGAACCAACCACAATCCTTATTTTTACATATTTTTTATTTGGATTCTAATTGGTTCGTATAAGGAGCGTTGGGTCGATGACACCCAGGTCAGACGACCATAGGGCATCAGGCCAAGAAGGACCCCTCAGACCAACTAGCTCGAACCAACCAAAATCCATATTTTTACATATTTTTTATTTGGATTCTAATTGGTTCGTATAAGTAGCGTTGGGTCGATGACTTCCAGGTCAGACGACTTTAGGGCATCAGGCCAAGACGGATATTTTTACATATTTTTATGAAAATATTTTTACATATTTTTTTATTTGGATTCTAATTGGTTCGTATAAGGAGCGTTGGATCGATGACTCCCAGGTCAGGCGACCTTGGGGTATCAGGCCAAGAAGAACCCCTCAGACCTACGAGCTCGAAGAAACCAAAATCCTTATTTTCACGCCATCCCCCAAGCTAGACCTTTTGACGAGAGGCCCCGACGGTTTCTATCGAGGGGATCCAGTTACTCAGTTTCGCTGGGGGAACGCCGTGTGCTTTATTCTTTTTCTCATATATAAACAATATATTCATGCTTCCAAATCTTTTTTCTTTTCTATATAAATATTTTTTATTTAGATTCTAATTGGTTCGTATAAGGAGCGTTGGGTCGATGACTTCCAGGTCAGACGACCTTAGGACATCGGGTCAAGTAGGACCCCTCAGACCTACTAGCTCGAACCAACCAAAATCCTTATTTTTACACTTTTTTATTTGGATTCTAATGGGCTCGTATAAGGAGCGTTGGGTCGATGACTCCCAGGTCAGACAACCTTAGGGCATCAGGGCAAGAAGGACCCCTCAGACCTACTAACTCGAACCAACCATAATCCATATTTTTATAAATATTTTTATTTGGATTCTAATTGGTTTGTATAAGGAGCGTTGGGTCGATGACTCCCAGGTCAGGCGACCTTAGGGCATCAGGACAAGAAGGACCCCTCACACCTAATAGCTCGAAGAAACCATAATCCTTATTTTCACGCCATCCCCTAAGCTAGACCTTTTGACGCGAGGCCTCGACGGTTTCTATCGTGGGGATCCGGTTACTCAATTTTGCTGGGGGAACATTGCGTGCTTTATTCTTTTTCTCATATATAAACAATATATTCATGCTTCCAAATCTTTTTCTTTTCTATATGAATATTGTTTATTTAAATTCAAATTGGTTCGTATAAGGAGCGTGGGGTCGATGACTCCCAGGTCAGGCGACCTTAGGGCATCAGGCCAAGAAGGACCCCTCAGACCTACTACCTCGAACCAACCATAATCCTTATTTTCACGCACTCCCCCAAGCTAGACCTTTTTACGCGAGGCCCCTACGGTTTCTAACGTGAGGATCCGGTTACTCAGTTTCGCTGGGGGAACGGTGCGTGCTTTATTCTTTTTCTCATATATAAACAATATATTCATGCTTCCAAATCTTTTTCTTTTTTATATATTTATTTTTTATTTGGATTCTAATTGGTTCGTATAAAGAGCATTGGGTCGATGACTCCCAGGTCAGACGACCTTAGGGCATCAGGCCAAAATGGACCCCTCAAACCTATTAGCTCGAACCAATCATAATTCATATTTTTACATATTTTTTTATTTGGATTCTAATTGGATCGTATAAGGAGCGTTGGGTCGATGACTCCCGGGTCAGATGACCTTAGGGCATCAGGCCAAGAAGGACCCCTCAGACCTACTAGCTCGAACCAACCATAATTCATATTTTTACATATTTTTTATTTGGATTCTACTTGGTTCGTATAAGGAGCGTTGGGTCGATGACTCCCAGGCCAGACGACCTTAAGGGCATCAGGCCAAGAAGGACCCCTCAGACCTACTAGCTCGAACAAACCATAATCCTTATTTTCACGCACTCCCCCAAGCTAGACCTTTTGACGTGAGGCCCCGACGGTTTCTATCGTGGGGATCTGGTTACTCAGTTTCGCTGGGGGAACGCTGCGTGCTTTATTCTTTTTCTCATATATAAACAATATATTCATGCTTCCAAATCTTTTTCTTTTCTATATAAATATTTTTTATTTAGATTCAAATTGGTTCGTATAAGGAGCGTTGGGTCGATGACACTCAGGTCAAGCGACCTTAGGGCATCAGGCCAAGAAGGACCCCTCAGACCTACTAGCTCGACCCAACCATAATCCTTATTTTTACATATTTTTTTATTTGGATTCTAATTGGTTCGTATAAGGAGCGTTGGGTCGATGACTCCCAGGTCAGACGACCTTAGGGCATCAGGCCAAGAAGGACCCCTCAGACCTACTAGCTCGAACCAACCATAATCCTTATTTTTACATATTTTTTATTTGGATTCTAATTGGTTCGTATAAGGAGCGTTGGGTCGATGACTCCCAGGTCAGACGACCTTAGGGCATCAGGCCAAGGACCCCTCAGACCTACTAGCTCGAAACAACCATAATCCTAATTTTTACATATTTTTTATTTGGATTCTAATTGGTTCGTATAAGGAGCGTTGGGTCGATGACTCCCAGGTCAGACGACCTTAGGGCATCATGCCAAGAAGGACCCTTCAGACCTACTAGCTCGAACAAACCATAATCCATATTTTTACATATTTTTTATTTGTATTCTAATTGATTCGTATAAGGAGCGTTGGGTCAATGACTCCCAGGTCAGACGACCTTAGGGCATCAGGCCAAAAAGGACCCCTCAGACCTATTAGCTCGAACCAATCATAATCCATATTTTTACATATTTTTTTATTTGGATTCTAATTGGATCGTATAAGGAGCGTTGGGTCGATGACTCCCGGGTCAGACGACCTTAGGGCATCAGGCCAAGGACCCCTCAGACCTACTAGCTCAAACCAACCATAATCCATATTTTTACATATTTTTTATTTGGATTCTAATTGGTTCGTATAAGGAGCGTTGGGTCGATGACTCCCAGGTCAAACGACCTTAGGGCATCAGGCTAAGAAGGACCCCTTAGACCTACTAGCTCGAACAAACCATAATCCTTATTTTCACGCACTCCCCCAAGCTAGACCTTTTAACGCGAGGCCCTGACGATTTCTATCGTGGGGATCCGGTTACTCAGTTTCGCTGGGGGAACGCTGCGTGCTTTATTCTTTTTCTCATATATAAACAATATATTCATGCTTCCAAATCTTTTTCTTTTCTATATATATATATATATATATATATATATATATATATATATATATATATATATATATTATTTGGATTCTAATTGGTTCGTATAAGGAGCGTTGGGTCGATAACTCCCAGGTCAGACGACCTTAGGGCATCAGGCCAAGGACCTCTCAGACCTACTAGCTCGAACCAACCACAATGCTTATTTTCACGCACTCCTCCAAGCTAGACCTTTTGACGCGAGGCCCCGATGGTTTCTAACGTGGGGATCTGGTTCCTCAGTTTCGCTGGGGAAACGGTGCGTGCTTTACTCTTTTTCGCATATTTACACAATATAATCATGCTTCTAAATCTTTTTCTTATATATATATATATATATTATTTGGATTCTAATTGGTTCGTATAAGGAGCGTTGGGTCGATGACTACCAGGTCAGACGACCTTATGGCATCAGGCCAAGAAGGACCCCTCAGACCTACTAGCTCGAACCAACCATAATCCTAATTTTCACGCACTCCCCCAAGCTAGACCTTTTGACGAGAAGCCCCGACGAATTCTATCGTGGGGATCCGGTTACTCAATTTCACTGGGAAAACGATGTGTGCTTTATTCTTTTTATCATATATACACAATCTATTCATTCTTTCAAATCTTTTTCTTTTCTATATAAATTTTTTTATTTGGATTCTAATTGGTTCGTATAAGGAGAGTTGGGTCAATGACTCCCAGGTCAGACGATATTAGGGCATCAGGCCAAGAAGGACCCCTAAGACCTATTTGCTCGAACCAACCATAATCTTATTTTCATGCACTCCCATAAGCTAGACATTTGACGCGAGGCCCTGACGGTTTCTATCATGGGATCTGGTTACCCAATCTCCATGGGGAAACGATGTGTGCTTTATTCTTTTTCTAATAAATACACAATCTATTCATGCTTCCAAATCTTTTTCTTTTTGATATATATTTTTTATTCGTATTCTAATTAGTTTGTATAAGGAGCGTTGGGTCGATAACTCTCAGGTTAGACGACCAGGCCAAGAAGGACCCCTCAGACATACTAGCTCGAACGAACCTTAAGCCTTTATATTCACGCACTCCCCCAAGATAGACCTTTTGACGCGAGGCCCCGACGGTTTCTATTGTGGGGATCCAGTTACTTAGTTTCGTTGGGGGAACGGTGCGTGCTTTATTCTTTTTCTCATATATACACAATATATTCATACTTCCAAATCTTTTTCTTTTCTTATAGATATTATTTATTTGGATTATAATTGGTTCGTATAAGGAGCGTTGGGTCGATGACTCACAGGTCAGACGACCTTAGGGCATCTGGCTAAGAAGGACCCCTCAGACCTACTAGCTCGAACCAACCATAATCCATATTTTTAATTATTTTTTTATTTGGATTCTAATTGGTTCGTATAAGGAGCGTTGGGTCGATGACTCACAGGTCAAACGACATTAGGGCATCATGCCAAGAAGGACCCCTCATACCTACTAGCTTGAATCAACCATAATCCATTTGCATATTTTTTTATTTGGATCCTAATTGGTTCGTATAAGGAGCGTTGGGTCGATGACTCCCAGGTCAGACGACCTTAGGGCATCAGGCCAAGAAGGACCCCTCAGACCTACTAGCTCGAACCAACCATTATCCTTATTTTCACGCACTCCCCCAAGCTAGACCTTTTGACGCGAGGCCCTGAAGGCTTCTATCGTGGGGATCCAGTTACTCAGTTTTGCTGGGGGAACGGTGCAAGCTTTATTCTTTTTCTCATAAATAAAATATATATTCTTGCTTCCAAATCTTTATCGTTTCTATATATTTATTTTTTATTTGGATTCTAATTGGTTCGTAAAAGGAGCGTTGGGTCGATGACTCCCAGGTCAGACGACCTTAGGGCATCAGGCCAAGAAGGACCCCTCAGACCTACTAGCTCAAACCAACCATAATCCTTATTTTCACGCACTCCCCAAGCTAGACCTTTTGACGCGAGGCCCCGACGGTTTCTATCGTGAGGATCCGGTTCCTCAGTTTTGCTGGGGGAACGATGCGTGCTTTATTCTTTTTCTCATTTATAAACAATATATTCAAGCTTCCAAATCTTTTTCTTTACTATAAATATATATATATTATTTGGATTCTAATTGGTTTGTATAAGGAGTGTTGGGTCGATGACACCTTGGTCAGACGACCTTAGGGCATCAGGCAAAAAGGACTCCTCAAACCGACTAGCTCGAACAAATCATAATCCTTTATTTTCACGCACTCCCCCAAGCTAAACCTTGTGACGCGAGGCCCCGACGATTACTATCGTGGGGATCCGGTTACTCAGTTTCGCTGGGGAAACGGCGCGTGCTTTATTGTTTTTCTTATATATAAACAATATATGCATGCTTCCGAATCATTTTCTTTTCTATTTATATATTTTTTATTTGGATTCTAATTGGTTCGTATAAGGAGCGTTGGGTCGATGACTCCCAGGTCAGACGACCTTAGGGCAGCAGGCCAAGGACCCCTCAAACCTACTAGCTCAAACCAACCATAATCCTTATTTTTACATATTTTTTTATTTGGATTCTAATTGGTTCGTGTAAGGAGCGTTGGGTCGATGACTCCCAGGTCAGACGACCTTAGGGCATCATGCCAAAAAGGACCTCTCAGACCTACAAGCTCGAACCAACCATAATCCTTATTTTCACGCACTCCCCCTAGCTAGACCTTTTGACGCCAGGCCCCGACTGTTTCTATCATGGGGATCCGGTTACTCAATTTTGCTGGTGAAACGGTGCGTGCTTTATTCTTTTTCTCATAAATACACAATCTATTCATGCTTCCAAATCTTTTTCTTATATATATGGAGTCTAATTGGTTCGTGTAAGGAGCGTTGCGTCGATTTATCCAAGGTTTGACGACATTAGGGCATCAGGCCAAGTAGGACCCCTCAGACCTACTAACTCGAACAAACCATAATACTTATTTTCACGCACTCCCCCAAGCTAGACCTTTTGACGCGAGGCCCCGACGGGTTCTATCGTGTGTATCCTGTTACTCAGTTTCACTGGGGGAACGGTGCGTGCTTTATTCTTTTTCTCATATTTACACAATATAATCATGCTTCCAAATCTTTTTCTTTTCTATTTATATATTTTTTATTTGGATTCTAATTGGTTCGTATAAGGAGCGATGGGTCGATGACTACCAGGTCAGACGATCTTAGGGCATCAGGCCAAGCAGAACCACTCTGACCTACTAGCTTGAACCAACCAAAATCCTTATTTTCACGCACTCCCCCAAGCTAGACCTTTTGACGTGACGCCCAGACGATTTCTATCGTAGGGATCCGGTTAATCAGTTTCGCTGGGAAAACGATGTGTGCTTTATTCTTTTTCTCATATATACACAATCTATTCATGCTTCCAAATCTTTTTCGGATGGGGGAGCCTCAATTGCTCTCACCTGGGAAAAGCGACAATTGATCTTTGTCGGAGGAGGGCTCGATGCTGGGTACACGTCGTCGATCATCCACAACCCTCAACCTAGGATTGATGCTATCTCTAGGTCGAGCATCGGAGGCTGGTTGTCGACGCCTCCGGGGTCAATCCTTAGAGGCATGATGATTCAACGCTCCCCTGGGTCGATCATTGGAGGCCAGTAGATGACGATGTTTCCAATTGTATATGTGTTCACTAACTTAATCTTTCATCTCTCCACCTTGTTTGAGAGAAGACCCACCGATTGAGCCTCTGCAATTGATGGATACCAAATAATGAGAGTTATGAAAAAGGGTAAAGGGTTCTGACAAGATTCCGGATGGGGGAGCAGCGCTTTGGGAGTATGGCGACGATTGTTGCTCCTATGGAACTTGGTCAGCGCGGTTGATGACGTGGATGTTGACTCGTTTCCACAGACGGTGCTAGATGTTTACGGGTGTTTCCTCACCACATGTTGATAGTCTGGAGGCCCGGATGTCGTGGCTGTCACGTGAAACAGAGACGACCCCTGAGGTCGATCGATGGCGCGTTCTGAGCAGGAAGATGCGAATCCGTTCTTTGGTGCGCCGAGGGGTAGCCTCAGCGGGACGACAACCTCCGAGATCGGTTGAAGACAGAGTCGCTCGGTGAAGGACACGCGGATTCTCGCGTCGGCTTACCGAAGGGTAGCCTCGGCAGAGCGACGACCTCCGGGTGGTGGAGATGAGCGGACTCGGGGACGAGGGTGCTCAGCTCCGACTAGAAAGACGTTGAAAGGTGACCTTGGCGTCACTGGATCTCTTGGACCTGAATAGACGAGAGAGCTCATCGGGGAGGTCGGACCTTGGTTCCGACGATTTTCCTCCGATGCCAAAGTCAGATCTGGCCTGATAAGTGCTCGGTGGGATCAAGTATGGCTCGCGAAGAGGCTGATACACGAGTCATCGGGCCGAGCTTTGAAGGAGAAATATTCAAAGTGGAAGAAGGTGTAAGAGTGTTAGTATGTGATACCATTGTTGTAGATCTCGGAGATCCGTCCCCTTGGCGATGATGCCGCCTCACTCTTCATATAGGGGAGTCTCCTAGTCATGGGCCATGATGAGACATCATGGTCGTTATTGATGAGGTCGTGCTAATGGGGAATGTTGACCCCAATAATTGCCATGCTTTATGGAGGGATGAATGCCATGAAGGTAGAGTGATGGCATTGAAAGTGGCCACCATAATTGGTGAGTGATAGCCATGAAGTCGGTTGCCATAGTTGGTGAGCCATGATGGCTGGAGTGATGGCATTGGACGGTTGCCATATTTGGCGAATGCTTCTTCGATTTGGGCCCCGATTTCCTCCACTATGGCAGTGGGCAGTCTTTTTGGGCTAGAGCCCAAGGCCGTAATAGGCTGGTTGACTGGTCAAGGTTGACTTGGCTCCTCTGGGCCCGATCAAAATAGTCCTATCATAATATTTGGATGAATATTAGGGTTGAAATGTGGATGAATATTTGGGTTGAAATGTTTTTGTTTGGGGGTAATTGAATAGAAGTGTTATTTTAATAGAATCACCCTTGTACACATGCAACTTATGAAAGAAGTCATCCTTGATAGTTCATTAACTCAAATCCCCAATGACATTAGCATGATAGAACCTAAACATAGAAATGTAATTATTACACATAATTAATAGAAGTGTTATTTTAATAGAATCACCCTTGTACACATGCAACTTATGAAAGAAGTCATCCTTGATAGTTCATTAACTCAAATCCCCAATGACATTAGCATGATAGAACCTAAACATATAAATGTAATTATTATCACATAACTAAGTAAGCTTTTTTATAAAAATGTCCCTTGAAAATAACGTAAGATATCATTCTCTTAAATATTTATATATATATCTCTAACAACATAGAGCTCATTCGGAAACGGGTCAATTATAATTCAAAATATAAAGAATATTGCATTTAATTGATGAACAGAAATGGAGAAAATATGTACCTTCCACCTCTCATTTTTACTACCATTACGTATCATCTTCTCCTCTGTAAATCTCCATTATTCCACGTCTGACCAAAAAATTATCAGCTCATTGTACTAGCAAAAATGGCAACTTTGGGTTTGAGATTTTGAACAAAGCCATAATTTTTTAATTTCGTTTTCAGTCTGCTCTTGATATAATGAAATGTTTCACAAAATATTGAGAATATAAAGAAGAAGAAAGTAAAACAAAGAAGAAAATATGGATATCTAAAAGGTTAAAAAAACTTATTTGAATAGGATAGATGAGTTTGTGTAGAATTAAATCGAGTGAAAGGAAAAATAAAGTTTTAATATGAAGATAATTCGATATATCTAATTAAGGTTTACCTAATTAAATGAATTCAACATGCAATTTAGTTGAATGAATTTAACATGCAATTTATTTGAAAATTGCTCTTTCTTTCTTTCTTGATTACCTTGTAAACTTATCTCTTTATTTATCTTTATATTGGTTCCATATACAGTCACAATCTGTGTATCATGGATATCGGATACCTATTATGTTATATTAGTAAAATTAATATTGGATCCAATATCAGATACATGTGTATCATGGATCTCGTTTCAGTCTGCTCTGGATATCGGATACCTGTGTAAAATGGCAACTTTGGGTTTGAGATTTTGAACAAAGCCATAATTTTTTAATTTCGTTTTCAGCGTGCTCTGGCAACTTTGGGTTTGAGATTTTGAACAAAGCCATATTTTTTTAATTTCGTTTTCAGCCTGCTCTTGATATAATGAAATGTTTCACAAAATATTGAAAATATAAAGAAGAAGAAAGTAAAACAAAGAAGAAAATATGGATATCTAAAAGGTTGAAAAAATTATTTGAATGGGATAGATGAGTTTGTGTAGAATTAAATCGAGTGAAAGGAAAAATAAAGTTTTACTATGAAGATAATTCGATATATCTAATTAAGGTTTACCTAATTAAATGAATTCAACATGCAATTTAGTTGAATGAATTTAACTTGCAATTTAGTTGAAAATTGATCTTTCTTTCTTTCTTGATTACCTTGTAAACTT
>JAULAV010006762.1:0-25013 GCA_030789695.1 Scilla litardierei | reverse complement strand
TCGGCCTGCTGGGGGTTTGCCCCCAGCCCTTTGACCGATCTGTTCGTTCGGTTGCGAAGGGAGTTGCCACTCGACTTATGGCCGACGTAGGAGTGATCGGCCTGCTGGGGGTTGCCCCTAGCCCTTTGACCGATCTGTTCGTTCGGTTGCGAAGGGAGTTGCCCCTCGACTTATGGCCGACGAAAAGGGTGAAGACCTTGTGAAGCCTTTCGAAGATTCCATGGTGGCGCTCTGCCATTGCTTCGTCCAGATCGGTGGATGCAGGGGTTGTTCGGCAAGCGGGGACCCAGCAGCATGGTCGGAGGAGCGATCTGGGTGCTTGAACTTGGACGGGGGTGCTTCGGCTAGATCGGCTTGGCCAGGATGAGGATGACTTTGAGACAAGGTGGCTCGGAGGCTTGGAAGGGTGGTCCGACTCGTCTGGCCGGACCGGTCGGCCTCCTCTGGGGTCGGCCTCGGTCTCGGCCTGAACTGGTCGGCCTCGATTGGAGGAGCTGCTTGGATGCTCGACCGGTTCAACAGCTCCGTCGCAGTGGGGATAACTTTGTAAGCTCGACAAGGTGGCTTGGCGTTGAGACTCCGATACTTGGCAAGGTGGTCGGCCTCGTCTAGTCGGCCTCCTCCTGGGTTGTTTAAACTGGTGTGGTCGGCCTCCTCTTGGACGGGTCGGCCTCATCTAGACACAGCTCCAGTTCCATTTCCAACTTCAGCTCCAGCTTTTGTCTGGATCGTATCTCCAGCTCCCGCTCCCGCTCTAGCTCCGGCTCCAGCTTTTGTCTGGATCCTAGCTCCAGCTCCCGCTCTAGCTCCGGCTCCAGCTTTTGTCTGGATCCTAGCTCCAGCTCCAGCTCCGGCTCCGGCTCCAGCTCCGGCTCCGGCTCCAGCTCTAGCTTTTGTCTGGATCGTTCTCCAGATCCAGCTCCGGCTCCTGCTCCAGCTCCACTCCCATTGGTCACAGTTTATCATGGAGGCGAGCTTTAGCTAATCCGACTGAACTGAGACCCATTTGACGGGACTAGCAAAATGTCGAAGGCGACCTCCCACCGAAATGAGCTTAGCTCGGTAGGGGCGTCTCCGATGGGTCAACAGCTAGACATGGCGCCCACCTTTCGAGAAGCTGTTCGGGAATGAGACTGCTCGTTGGTCGATGTAGATCACAGCCCTCTGCTTCGATCTCCCGACGACGATGACGGATTTGGCAGCCATCAAGTCGGGGATGCCGTCTACGCAGAGTGCGTATCGGTGCCGGTCTTGACGGAAGCGAGCTCGGTCGGATTGGTAGCACCTCGAACTCGGCTTGGTCGGTTGCCTCGACGAGGGTGGCTCGGACGGTCGGCAGCCTCGAATGGCCGGCTGTGCCCCGAGCTCGACAAGGGTAGCTCGGATGCTAGGTCGATGGGTCGGCAGCTTGCTCGATCAATTTGTTTGCTCGGGTCGTGTGATCTTCCGCAACGTCCAGCTCACATTAAGCTCAGTTCCTGCACCATCAAGCCCGGTATGGGGCAGCTTCGGCCGGTGTCGGAGATGGGAGTCGATCAAATTCTCCTTCCCCCGGTCCTTCGAACTAGTTGAGAAGAGCCCGTCGATCACTCGGAAATGGGAGCTATGTTGAGAAACCCATCTGCCGCTGAGTTGGGCCTCGAGTTTGTCCTTCGACTGTCAGGAGTCCGGTACCTTCGGCTCGGCATGGTCGGCAGGTTGGCGCCTCGGTGCGGCCCGGGAGCAGCCTAGATCAGCTACTCGCTCGGCATGGTCGGTAGGGTGCCATGTAGATGCTCTGTGGGGGTCGACCGGGCAGTGTCGCTCAAATGAAACCCGACGGTGATTGGACTGAAAAGCTCAATAGATCGACCAAGCTCAGAAACCTCCGGTTGATCGATGCTTCTTGGCTGTAATCAATGTTTGGAATTCTCTGAGCTGGGTTATCCATCGACGAGGTTGATGACGCTTCTGTGGGGGTCGCCTTATGAACGGCCATCGATCATTCACACGAGGTAGTCAAGCTCGGAGATTTAGGAGCTCTGTCGGGGAGCCCCGAGCTTCAGCCAGATGTGGCCCGGGTCTCATACTGAACTCAGTGGGACGAGCCTCGCTCATTGACGGATGATCGGAAGGTGGGAAGCTTCGTAGAGATCTGATCGGGGCGCGGCCCGGTCCGACGGTACCTGGCCAAGGCGGGTTCGGAACTCCGATTGGGGGATAGCCGAGTCGAATCAGAGGAGCAATCGAGCTCCTGGCCTGTCGGGTTATGAGAGATCCGACCGAGGAAAGCTCGGTCGGTCGAGGCAAGGGAGTCTCGCCAGGCCAGATGAGGGCACAAAGCTCCGACCATGGAGGCGGTGAACACAGTCGGGTCGTCTTGGAGCCTCGACCAATGATCTTTGTCCATATGAGCCTTGACCCTTGATCTCCGTCCGCCATTTCAATTCGACAGAAGTAGACTTGCATTTCTTGTCAAGCACTGAGAGAAACTTGGGACCTTTTCTTGTGCTTGAACCTGTCCGCAGGAGTCAAAGCAGGAGGAGAATCTTTGGACGATGAAGATGACTCGCCACCTGCTCCCATTGCGGTGCTTGCCGCATTCGGGCTCAACGAAGATGAGCGGTGGTGCCAGAATGACCTGCTCCCTCGATGTTGATCTCTCCCAATGCTGTAAATTTTTTCCAATAGCTCCTCATATAGCTCCTCATCTTTGCAATCGTATGAGACGTCCAACGATGTTGCGGGTTCTGGGATTTCAGAAGGATCACGTAGGCAAAACCGAGAAGCCGGGCCATCGTTCCGCTGCAAGACTCGGCGAAGGCGAGATGGCGACGTGGTCAAGATCCCCTAGGACCCGATTACTGAGGAGGCGCTTGCTCGGGGAGATGACGCAAACGGTGAGCTCGAAGCTCCGGATCCACCGATTCCCACCGTCGGATCTTGTTGACGACATGCCAAAGCTGGTCATCGGATTCGCCATTGGAATCTCATCATCACCGTGGGATTCCTCGCCGTCAGAATTGTACGACGACGGCTGGATCGGACCAACGGCCGCTTCTTCGAGGAGCGTTGAATCTGGGTCGGACGCCTGGGTGTTGGGCACTTGGGTTTGGTCATCCGAATTGGCAACAAGAAGCTCGGATGACGCTCACCGTTGCGACATGGAAGTAGCCAGAGAACTTCATGATCCAGGGCATTGTTTGCCAGCGATCCCCACCTCTGACAACGCTTCCGCATCTCAAAGTTGAAGAGATCGGCAATGCGATGAGTGTCTCGGGAACCAGATCTGTCGCTATTCTTCCTCGACAAATTCTTTGCACTCCTGCTCCAAAAACTGCGAAATTCGTAAAAATCTCCACCCCCTTCGGGCCCAGGGGTTCCACTCTCCCCGCAGATCCCCGCGATGGAGACCACGTCGATGGCGACGTTCACCGGCGTGGCCATGCCGCCTGCCATTTCCCTTAATCGTCGGATCCCCATCATAGAGTTGGAGGAGATTGACGCCGACGGGATCTGTCGAAGGAGGGGAGGTCTGGCCACCGGAGGATCGCGCAGCAGTCGGCGCAGGCGCCCGCCACGTGGCGCGAGACGGGGACATCACTGGACGAGGCACCGAGGGTCTCGTACCCGGAGACTTTGGGGGAAGTGGCCATGCGGGGATTCGGCGTTCGGGATCAAGTACTTGATGAGGACGCATGGTAATTTAGAGTTTACAAAGTACCTCATGATCGGAAGACTCAGCACATTCTGTTAGTAGTTTAGAGGGGGGATATGAGTCATACTTGCGAGCTTATAAAGTCTCTCATGCATGACGGTTGCTTGCACAGACCCTTCATCCAATGGGATCTTTGAGTCTGAATCCTTATGAGACGAGGGCGTGCTATTCCTTCAGTAGTTTGGTCTTTCAGACCTTTGATTAATGGAACGAGTCATTGCAGGTGTGGTTGACGACGTGGATGTTGACTCGTTCCCACAGACGGCGCCAGATGTTTCAGAGTGTTTTCTCACTACAAAAGCGTTGACCGTGGACTGCCCGGTCAACGTGGTCAAGGGGCCGATTTGTGTCCCTTGGGTGCGTCGAGCCCATGCAGACGCGACACGAATCGGAGTTGCAGACGACGGGGAGTACGTCAGCTGGGTCGGGTCTGGATCCTCGGCCTCAAGGGGGGCTAAGGGGAAGCCTCGGCCCGGTGTGAGGTGCTCGGCCTCGGACGGTCGGGCGACGAGGGGTAGCCTCGGTCGCCTTGGCTCGGAGAGGGGTGGCCTCGGCAGAGCGACATCCTCGTGGTGGCGGAGACGAACGGGCTCGGGGACGTGGGCGCTCGGCTCTGGTTGGAAGGACGCTGAGGGGTAGCCTCGGCGTCGCTGGATCTCCTGGACCGGTGGGGTCGGCCGATGGCGGGTTCGCTCGGGCGGGAAGGCGCGGCTCCGTTCTTTGGCGGGCCGAGGGGTAGCCTCGGCGTGACGACGACCTCCGGGATCGGTTGAAGGCGGAGTCGCTCATCGCAGGACGCGCGGATCCTCGCGTCGGCTCGGCGAGGGGTAGCCTCGGCAGAGCGACATCCTCGTGGTGGAGGAGACGAATGGGCTCGGGGACGTGGGCGCTCGGCTCCGGTTGGAAGGACGCTGAGGGGTAGCCTCGGCGTCACTGGATCTCCTGGACCTGAATAGACGAGGGAGCTCGTCAGGGGGGTCGGACCTTGGTTCCGACCAAGTTCCCTCCGATGCCTAAGTCAGAACGGATCTGTGTAGGAGCTCGTTGGGATCGAGTATGGCTCGCGGAGAGACCGATACCCGAGTCCTCAAGCCGAGCTTTGGAGGAAGAATATAATAGGTGGAAGAAGGAGTAATAGTGATAGTATACGATACCATCGTTGTAGATCGCAAAGATCCGACCCATTTCAAATGACGCCCGCCCCCTCCTCATATAGACGAATCATGTTCATAATGTGCCATGACGTGACATCATGGCCGCCATTCATGGGGTCGTGCAAATGAGGAAGTGTTGACCCCCTCTAATTGCGCCCACTTGATGATGCCATGAAGGTGGAGTCATGGCCATGAGTGATTGCCATAATTGGCGGGCCATGAAGGCTGGAGTAATGGGCATTGCGGTTGCCATAACTGGCGGGCCATAATGGCTGGGGAGTGATGGCCATTAAGTCTGGCCATAAAGTCGAGCCTTGATGGCTAGATGGCCTTTTAAGTCGGACCATCATTGGCAAGTTATGGCCATGAAGATGGTTGCCCTGTCTGGCGGATCATGATGGCACGGGGCGGCTGCCATTTTTGGCGAAGGCTTCCTCGATTTGGGCCCCGATTTCCTCCACTACAGAAGTGGGCAATCTCTTTGGCCTTCGTCGTGGGTGGAGAAACGCGACCTGCCCGTTAGATCCTTGGGCCGGAGCCCGAGGCCGTAGTTTGGCTGGTTGACTGGTCGTGGTTGACTTGGCTCCTCCGGACCCGGTCAAAATAGTCGTATCAATTGGAATTTGGAACTGCTACCGTTTTCCACGTTTATTTCATGAACATTCATGCATTGATGAACTGAATATTTTACATAAATGATCAAATATTTGATGGCATTATCTGCCAAAACGGAACTATATGTGATTTGTAACAGCTTTTCTCATCCATGGTTTCTTGGCTAGGAATTTGGCATCGATTTAGAATGTTGATGCCAAGAAAATCAATACATCATACTATCTGTTGATCTCACTACAATGTATTGGTAGTTATTTGCGGAATTCATTATTAGAATATTGATGTATGAGAGTGGACCTTATGGTATATAACAATGACAATATTATCATCGCAGAAGGACGGTGCAACATATTATAAATATGGAGGATGGTGGTCAGTATGGTGGATGGGTACTTACAGTATGATTCTATCAAAAGCAGCATTTTTCCACCGAAAGTATTTGGACATGTACACTTATGACATGCCTTCATCTATTCATGATTATGTAACAATGGAAAGGTTTGACCTTGGCATTTATCCTGTGGTTCCCTTTGTATTTGTCTAAATTTTTGTTTCTTTACTCATGCCTACGCTTTTTTCCGTAGGAACTGTGAAGACATTGCAATGTCATTGCTTGTTGCCAATGCCACTGGAGCTCCCCCTATTTGGGTTAAAGGTAAATAGTGAGACAATACATCAATGACCTCAATACGAACACATCGTTAACTTTTAGCAACCTGCAGTAAGTAATCTGTTTTATTATAATTATTCTTTTCCATGTGTTAGGTTATTGCTATCTATCTGTTTTTCATTGTCTATGATAATCAAATTTTATTTGATAATTAATTTTTTGTGTATGTCTACATACCATAATTATGCAAAAATGTGGGGGGACTTGGTGAATTTAAAAATTTTCAGGTTCCATTTTAGTCATTTAATTGATGAGTTCCTTGGTGTTTCAAGTAATAGCCATTTATAGCCAGAGTCTGTTTAAGATCCTTCTTCGTTTCAAGTGCCGGCCCATTGATAGCCAGAGTCTGTTTAAGATGCTGATAGCATTTCGAAATCATTACACTCCCACTGTCCTGACCACTCCCCTTTTCTCAGGTAGATATTAAAAAATCAATGCTACTTGTTTAAATATTACGAAATTGTTACACTAAAATTGTCATAATAGCATGTCCTAAAGCTGATGGATATCGAGTCTTTAACTTTCATTACATTTCTGAAAATCGCCTTTATGATCCTAAATTATTCAAAACTACCTTGAAACATAACGTTTATGGTAGCTTTGACTAAAGTTCAGAGTGTTTCGGCTAAAGTTTATGGCAGTTTTGAATAATTTGAAAACCTACAGGTAGTTTTGACACAAGCAAGGAAAGTATGTTGTTTTAAATAATTTACCCCATGACCGTTTGCCGCTGATATGATGTGATATGGAAGCTATTTGCATAAATATTATGTTTTAGACAATTTTCCTTTTGAATAAAGTTATGAAGTCTTCAAATTAAATGTTCAACCATCTTTGGTCGCTTATTTGTAATCTTTATTTTCTTACACACACACACACACACACACACACACACACAAATGAAACGCCTAAATCAAACCAGTTGCACATCTCTTCAGTTTTGATTTGAATGCATGTTGAACTCACATCGCATGACAAAAATGAGTTCTAATCACGTGACGTAAAGACAACTAGATCTCGGATCATGACAGTTGGGTGTTTATGTATTTGTTACATCAGTAGCTTTCTGTCTCTTATCAGAGTTCTTCAATTCTGGGTTTGCATGATGTAGAGAACCATTTGCTCCCCTAAGTAGACGTTGGCTTGTTATCTTGAGCTTCTGTCATATGGTACGTAGTGTTGTTGTCATGGACTTATCAGTCTATGTAGGAGCCGTGCTGGACCAATATCTTGATGATTTATCTTGAGCCAACGGTTTGCTAATGCACAACAAGGATGTGGAATTATAGGAAATTGAGGCACTTGGAGTCTTGGGTCTTGATCAGTTTGTCGGCGTGTATCGCAGGAAAGGTTCATGAGATCGGATCCTTCGGAATCAGCAGCCTAAAAGGACACAACAAAAGGCGCAACAAGTGCCTCAACTACTTCAGTTCCCTCTATGGATCAATGCCGCTGGTAGAAACCAACATGAAGGCAGTGGATGCAGAAAAAGAGTGGCTATGGTAGCGAACTGACCATCCAAATTCTTCACACTTTTGACGAATGTACATGTATTCCTCACGTGAATTTTGATACTTGTAACGATTCTGTAGTTTTCGTTGATTTGGTTATAGCGGCCTTGCCTTTCGCATTTTCAGAGGTGGTGTCTACTTGTGAGGCACGACGGTTTGCAATATTTTTTTTTTACAAGGTTTATTGAGATCACCGCACACCAAAATATGTCCGAGCGTTGGTTGAAATCCTGCCCGCAAATTGTTTGTTATGCTTGAGATGTAGAAAAAACCGCATTTTGACGGTAACATGATAATATTTTTCATTTCAAGGCAAATGCAGCTCAAGGTGTCCATCGGGCTTCCGGTTGGATCCGGCCGGGCCTTGATTGGGCCACGGGCCGGGCCGGTCCGTTTTACCAGATGGGCTGGCCCGGTCCGGCCAGAGAGGGGTCAGACCAAGGAAGCTTGGCCCGCGGCCTGGCACTGTCCTTTTTTAATTAAAAAAAATAAAAAATCTTTAAAAATCTAAAAAAAGTTTTAAACAATTCTTTTAAAATGAAAAAAATATTTACGCATAATATATATATATGATATATATGTTATTTGAGGAAACATGTGTTACATGATAGAGGTTCTCCTTGTGATGTGAATAGATGCGCACCGCAAATCTGGAATGGTTAGTTTTTCCCAATTAATCCCTCATTTAATAGGTTTTTTTTTTTGCACAGAAGCCCTCCTTGATTTTAGGAGGCATAAAATCTCTCCTCACTCACTCACCAGTGATTTCGTAAACTAAGCATTACATCTCTCTTCTATAAATGTTTTTCTTATTAAATCTTTGTCTAGTAAAATAGGCATAAAATCATTTATGCAATGCTTCATGCTTGGTGTTTCGGGGTGTTTTCTCACCACAGGTTGGTTGACTGGAGGACCAGATGTCAAAGCGATCACGTGGGACACGTGCGGCCTCCGGGAACGGAAAGTAGCTCGTTCGGCTTGGTGAAGAGCGTGCGGATCCGAGCGTCGGCGTGCCGAAGAGAGTCCTCGGCCAAGCGACAACCTCCGTATGGGTGGAGATGAACGGGCTCGGGGGCGAGCGCGTTCGGGCCCGGGCTGATAGGGCGCCGAAGGGTAGCTTCAGCGCAACTAAATCTCCTTGACCCGAACAGACGAGAAAGCTCTTCAGGGGTGGGTCGGACCTTGGTTTCGACTAAGTCCCCTCCGATGCCTAAGCCAGAGCGGATCTGAAGGACGCTCGGTAGGATCGGTATGGCTCACGGAGAGGCCGATACGTGATTTCCCGGGCCGAGCTGTGGAGGGAAATTATAAGGTGGAAGACAATGTCGTTCGAGAAGAATACCTTGGAGTTTAGTCTCCAGCCAAAAGGTCTTTTGCCACATTGTTCTTCTAGTTGCTTTATAGGAATCTTCCCCGGCCACGTCCCCTCGACGTCCCCTTATTTCGCCCCCAGTATCCGCCACTTTGATGGTGCCCTCATGGATCATGAAGGTGGGCGTAATGGGCTCTTTAATGATGATTAAGGGGGAGCGATTTAATGGGAGTGGTAAACTCTTGCTGGCGTGGGTCAGCGGTTACATTCGCATCGGTCCGAGGCCGCCTGACTCAGTGTCTTCGCAAGGGGCCTTGGGCCGGGGCCTCGTTCTACCCAGGCCCGTAGGTTCGCGACATGGGCGTGGCTCGTTCTGTCTTGGGCCATTTCGGGAGGGTCATATCAATTGCCCCCATCGCTCGGGCCGTTCGGATTCTGACGGTTCGGTCCGAGGGATGTGATCCGCGTGGAGTTGACAGGAGTGTCAGTCGAGAAAGTGCATTAAATGAGGGCCATCATAACGCTGCAAGGTTGAAATTCTCCCGCCCCATGGGAGCGGAATTCGAGTGCCGCCTGCTACAGAATGTCGCCACGCGTCCTTCATTGAACGGCCTAGATTCAAAACTGTCTCTCATATAAAATCATCGTTCTTTCAGATTTTTCGCTTACGCTTCTTAATCTGATTTCGCTTCTCCGATTGTTAGCGAATTCCTCTTCGTTTCCCTCTTCAAATCCCTTCAAGGTAATCTCCTTATTTCGTTTCTGCTATTTGATTTGTTTAATGGCTGCGTTGAGGATAGGAACTCCCTCTTCTAAGTATGATAGTTCTTTCGAGCCTCGGTTGGTCCTTGATAAGGAGAAGGGTCTGCTATTTGAGGACACGGCTCGTCAGGATGATGCCCTTTCGGCGGAGGAGTTCGATGTCCCTCCGGTGATCCTTGGATTGACATCCACCGTTTCATATTCCACCACCGAGGAGATTAGGGCGAGATACCTCTGTCACCCGTATGACATTCGGGTTCCCTTTGCCGACGAAAGGATCTGCTTTCCAGGAATCGCGAGGTCGGCGTGTACGTCGAAATGTTTCATGTGGGGCTCCGCTTTCCTCTCCACCCCTTCATTATCCAGGTTCTGGAGTTCTTGGTGGTAGCCCTGTGTCAGTTGACCCCATATTCGATCCCGGCTTTGGTGGGATTCATCATGATCTGTAATGCGCATGGGTTGGAGCCGACCCTGCCTCTCTTCTTCTACTATTTCAGGGTCCAGTTGGTTGGTCAAGGTCGTGGCACCATATCTGTGCCCATGCGGGGAGGGAGTGTTTGCTGGGCATGCTCTGCTGGGTTGGCAACTGTAGTAATAACTACGTCTTCGTCACCTTTCCGGAGGACGCTGTGATTCTGACCGGTTGGGAGAGCTTGTGTCGGAGTGATTTGACACTGTCCCTTTCCGAGCCGATCAGGCTACGGTCAGGCTCTTGTCGGTGGTGCCACGGGTGGAGAGGTCGGGCTGGCCCTTGCTGGATGACTTTCTCCTTAATAATGTCCTGTGGTCCCCTGGTAGGGGCTTTTTTCTTTTTGCCCTTCTCCTTTGCTCACCCTGATCTTCCTTCCTTCTGCAGAAATGGCAGGTCGAGAGTTCAGCCGCGACGTGCACGAACTCATCCGACGGGGAGCCCCTGGAGGGCATGGCAGTCCTTCTGGCCACGCGTCGCAGCGTATAGTGGAAGAAGAAATTCACGCGGCCGATGCCGCGGTTGGGACGCTGGAGCCGTTGGACGTTCCCCTGCCACCGCCCCAGGTCGTTGTCGAGCCTCCCGCGGTGGTGGGCTTGACTGGTGCCCCACTCCGGTTTCACCCATGGTGAGGGATCCGTAGAGGGTGTCAAGCAGGGATCTCGGGCACCGGCCGAGAGTCAGGGGGAGCGAAGAGACGCTCCCATTCGGAGTCTGGAAAGTCAGAAGGGAAGAATATGAAGGGGAGAGCGATCCTTCGGCGGCGCTTGATTCACCGATCGTCTCTGGGACGATCCCCCAAGTGGTGGAGGTGGCCTCCTCTACCCGTCGAGACGAGCGGACCCCAGTTGGTACGTGGGGTGCCCTGTCTATGCTTGGGGCTGGCCCGGAGGTCCCATCCTGAGGATTGGTTTTCACCTATCGTGATGTGGCCGTCCAGCTGGCACAGAGTTCCGTCCTCCCGAGGGACCGCTCTTTGTTAATGGGGTCCGCTCAAAGGGTCTGGCGGACTCCCTGGTGTGGCAGATCCAGTAGGTCGGTCCATTTCTTGCCTCTACCTCTGTTTTGTTGCGGTCGACACTCACCCCTTTCTTCCTGCAGGCTTCCACGATGGCCGTAGAGGCACAGAGCCGCTCGGAGCGGCTGGATGGTCTCGAGGCGGCCCTAGCGTAGGAACGCCTGAGGGCTGAGGCGGGAGACCGAGGATGCACGTTCGGAGGTTCGTCATTCGTGACGTCAGATCAATGAGCTCACCTCGGAGGTGAGGAGCTTGAGGGGGGCTCGTGCGGCCGCTGTGAGGTCTGCTAAGGAGGCAGAGGAGGTGTTCTGAAGGGAGAGGGACGGGCTCTGGGTCGAGCTGGGCGCCCTGCGGTAGGTGGACCCTGCTCGACTCGCCGAGGAGGTCGAGAGGGGTTATGAGGATGTTCTGGCCCCGAGGATCGTGGAATCCCTCCGGGGGGCGTTCTAGGCGTATGAGGATATCCTGGCCCCAAGGGTCGTGGGGGCCTTTCGGGAGCGGTTCTTGATGTTCGAGGAACGGGTCCGACGGATGCTTCCCCGTCCTCCAGCGGTCTTGAGAATCATGCTCGATCGGGGCAAGGCGAGGCCCCTAGGGATGCCTCTTCCTGGGCTCAGGCGTTGTAGGCAGTGCATACCTTTTTGTCCCCCTTACTTGCAACAAAAAACTTTTTCAATGTAAGAGTTGAGTTTTGGGACGAAACTTCTACCTTTTTTGTATGCCGCCATGCTCGTGTCAAGTGCTTTCTAAGGTTGTGTCTTTGACTCAATCTTGCCCCCTCTTCCGCTATTCATGCCGACATAGTTCCCTGGTTTGAGTTGCGGAAGGTTTTTGTCGACGGGGTCACGAGCCTGTTTGGGAGGTTGTCCCCAGCCTTGCGGTCGATTGGGTGATTGGCCTACCGGGGGAGTCGCCCCCAGCCTTAAGGTTGATTCGTCGGTCGACCTGCTAGGGGTTGCCCCCCATATCACGTTCGATCGAGTGACCAGCCTGCTGGGGGAGCTCCCCCCAGCCTTATGGCCGATGTGAGGTAGTGGGACCAAAAAGGTGCTTCTCTCAAGCGCAAGAGTCCGTACAAGTAATATAATCTGGGAGTCCAGATGTCGAATCCTCGGGAGAAAATCTGTTGCAACCACAATTCAAATCAAATAGAAATCCAACAAAGAGAAACTAACCACTTTAATAATGATGGTGATGGTGTGAAAGTGCGTGATGGTGATGTGCGAACAATACGAACAAAGAAAATCGTGTAAGAAAATATCTATAAAAAGTATGCACATGGTATGGGTTTGTTAGGATCAATGATTCGTATTAATTTGGTTGACAAGTAGAACACAATGAATTCTCCTGTTGGGAGCAATTCACCGGAAAATACCCAATATAACTCAATGAATTCTCTTTTAGGAGCAATTCATCGGAAGATACCCTTTTGGGGGTTCAAGCACAATATTCAATAAGATCGTCGCTAAAGTTATAATACGATATGAAACTCTCTTTTGGAGAGATCAAAACTACGATATGAAACTCCCTTTTGGGTAGATCAAAACTCACCCTTTTGGGGCGATCATCAACTCAATCACTTCTTTTGAAAGATGAAAAAGACGATTTAATAACAAAGATTACAACTTTAACGACATTTAACAGTTTAGCACAAGGATTATTCAACCAAACGAACACAAATAATATCCCCTAACTACTCCATACCATGCACAATAAGAATTAGCTACTCATGGTGCAATAATAAACAAGTTTCATAGCAAAATACATTAATCTAATAGCAAAATACTATAGAAAAGCACCAAATGCGGGGTTTAAGTTAAGAAATTTATCACCAAATATCCTTGAAAAGACACCAAAACTCTTTGGAAATAAGAAAATAGACTCTGGAATTTTACAGAATTTTGTGGTGGCGAAATACGGCTCCTAGAGCCTCCAATACGCTCAAAATACGCCAGCCTTTGCTTGAATACGCCCAAAAACCCTAGGAATACCTTATATAGAGGCATTGCGGGTTTAAGAGTTGCTAACGGGTCTAAAACCGCACCCGAATCAGCTTAAACTCGCACCCACGAGCGCTTCAAATCTCCACCGCACATCTCAGGCGGGATCGTCCGACGTGCCGCCACGTGGGCTGTGAAATTCACGCACCCGCATCCGTTCGTCTTCAGGGTAAATGTCGGGATGCATCTGGACCGTCCATCTCAAGATCGAACGGCTGGAGCTGCGCCATCTCCACTCTCTGAGATTGCCTCCGAGTTCGATTCAGAATAAATATCGTCCGTAGGATCGTGATCGAGCGGCCCATAAAGTGTCGCGTCGCCCGCCTATTTCACTGATGACCGCTTCGATCTGGACCGTTGGATCTCGGAGCAGCAGTGAAGATCTCGCCATGTCGCCCGCTTATCCGCTGCCTTTGTTCTCGAATACGGGCCGTTGGATTGAAATCCAACGGCCGAAAAATCGCAGCGTCGTTCGCTTTAGTTTCGCGAGCTCTGCTGATGCGAGCCGTTGGATCTCGATCCAACGGCCAGGAAAATGTCGCATTGGCTCCAGGATCGGACCGTTGGATTGAGCGGGGACGGCTCAGATGATGCCACGTGTCGTGTGCTGATTGGTCGACGACCGTATTTTCGTATTTAATTGTGTATTTCTCAATTTAATTGGTATTCTGCATTCAAAAAATCACAGTAATCAGCACAGATCTCAGAAAAATACAAATAAATAGTCGTTGGAATCGTGAGATCGAGACCAAGCTATAAAAAATATAAAAAGTGCATAAATACTCCATTAATTGCTGTTTTGTGCTCAAATAGAGTGTTTTCTCTAATAAATAATTGCGTACAAAATACGTATGAATTAGAGAACGATGTAGCATCACATGAGCACAAAATAGGGCTAAATGGGGGATTAAATATGTAATATTGAACCCGAATCACACCCCCCAACTAGCGATTTGCTAGTCTCTAGCAAAAAGAGCGATTAATACGGATGATAAATAAAACAATAAGTTCTTACGAATTGCTCATGGCATGGCTCAATAATACACATTCCAACATGATCTTGACCATCAATATACACATCCATGAACAAAATCAATCACATGATATTTTCTCTAATTTAGTATGAATAAATAACATGCAGGCATCGTTTTGCGCAAGCGAAAGTATAACACGTTGTTTTTCTCTAGTTTTCTTGTTTCTAAGGAATTGGCCTATCAAAACATTAGAGTGTTTGCTCCCACTCGTTGAGGCATCGGAAGTTGTCCTAACAAAGGTAGTGGCCGACTTGGATGAATTTTCCAACTTATACCCCAAGCCAATGTGGTGATTGGCCGAAGGTAAGACATTTAGGATATTATCCAAATGGCCCTTACCCTTATTGAATTCATTGATTTGGCCTAATGTGTTCTCATATTTCTCGGTGAGAGAACGCATAGAAGCATCCAAATTGGATACTTGCGATGTGAGCACATAAACACGAGATTTGAGATTTTCATTCTCAATACTCAAAGTCGAGTTTTGAGAAGTCAAATCCGCTATCTTGTGTTCCTGCGAGTCCTCAATGCTAACATGTTCAAGTTGAGACTTGAGATTTACAATCTCATTTCTCAACTCTTCAACAACGGTGTCGTTGTTGACGATGATGGGTTTAGGCGAGGTTTTAAGACTATTTAGTTCATTCTTAGTCTTAATAAATCTAGTAGCCAAATTAGAAAACTTATTCCAAAGTTGTTCGTTGGCTATTTTAAGTTCATCGTTCGTTACCTCATCTCCTTCATCCTCGCTTCCATCCTCGCTTTCATCGGAGGAGGTGTCTTGATCACGATCCTCCTTTCCCATGAAGCACGTGTGTGCTTTCTCCACTCTTTCATCTTCCGACTCTCCACTAGATGAGTCCTCGGAGTCGGTGAAAGTCCCGACAAGTCCTTTCTTGTGCTTTCTCGACTTGTCGTATTTGGATGCCTTCCACTTCCCCTTGTGTTTGTAGAGAGGACAATCCGGCTTGATATGTCCTGGCTTATTGCATTTATAACACACGGGAGTAAAAGCATTAGTCGAAACAAATTTTGATTTATGATTCAACTTACCTTGTCGGAAGAATCGGTTGAACTTCTTTGCCATATCGGCCAAAGCTTCCATGTCCAACTCTTCTTCCGATTCTTCTTCTGATTCTTCATCATCGGTAGATGGAGCCGCCTTGTACGCAGTCGCCTTTCTCTTAGGCTCGTCTTGCTTCAAGTACGACTTCATCTTCTCCTTCATCTTTATCTTGCTCTCCTTGCGTACCTCGTAAGACAATAAGGTACCCATTAGCTGTACAACCGTGTACTTATTCATATCGTTACCTTCCTCGATGGCGAAGGCACGCTTTTCCTAACAAGAAGGAAGTCCGTTGATAATCTTTGCGACTTTCTCCGTTTGGGTGTAGATCTTCCCGAGAGCTTCCAATTCGTTGGATATGTCCACAAAGCGAGCATAGTAGTCCTTCATGGTTTCACCCTGTTCCATGTGAAACAACTCAAATTCTTTGTTAGCGACAACGAGTTTAGAATCTTTTACCGTACTCTTTCCTTCGTGTAGGATGATGAGTTGGTTCCATACTTGATATGCACTCTTACATGTGCATATCTTGTTGAAGTCTTCAGGCTCCAACGCACATTGCAAGGTGTTCATTGCCTTGGCATTGCTTACCTCTGCGGCGACCTCCGCAGTAGTCCACTTTGCGAAATCTTGTTCGGCGGGCTCGACATACTCCGTCATCGTGGCTCTCCAAAGTGAAGCGCTCCGGAGGAAGGTTTCCATCCGGCATTTCCAGTACCCATAGTTGGTACCGTTGAAGTGAGGAGGCCTGAAAGAGGATAGCCATTCGAAAACTGAAGAAGCTCCTTGACGATCCTTGAAGACATTGTAGTCGTTGTTTGTCATGGCTTTGACCCTGTAGCTTTAACCTTGGCTCTGATACCAATTGTAGTGCCCTGTGGAGCTACTGCACACGTACTAGAGGGGGGGTGAATAGTACTTAAAATAATCAAGATAGTTATTCCTAATTATTGTGCAAGAAACAAACGACAATTGCGGAATAATAAACAATCAACAAGAATTAAGCAAACGCAAACAAAACAATATTAATGGGTTCGGATCCACCCAAGTCTCCCCGACTTGTTCCTGGTGATCCTACGTCCCAACCACCCGGATCCCATCCGGATACTTGAGTTAGAAACCCTAACTCAAGATTTCCACTAACCCACTTGCGGAAACCCCACAAGTGCAATCGACCTACAATCGATGTCCGTGAATCCCACAAACCGAGATCACACAAACTCTCACAACCGAGAGTATACAACAATTCAATGAAATGAAATGAAATAAACACTTACCTACAAAATCATATGCCTTGAGTACATCTTACCAAATTCGGGCAATGATGGATTTTGAGGAGAGAAGTCACCAAACCGAATCTCCACCAATAAGATCAGCGATCGAAGGCTAGGATGGAGGATGGTGACTTTGGATCAAGCTCTTGGCTTGGAAGGCTCACAATGGAGAGAATCTCTCGTGAGGAAATGGCTCAAAGAGTTGAGGGAGAGATTCTTGTGAGGAAGAGAAAGCTTTAGAATGGAGTTGAATAGCTTCTCTTAGATTTCTCCAAATCTCTAAAATGGCAGCCTTGAAACTAATGAAAGAGCCCCACCAACTATATATAGGATAGAGGAGAGAGGGAGAGAAAAACGTTTCAAGAAAGGCTCCAACGGCTCTATTCTGAACCAGACTAGTCGGTCAAAGAAGGATCACTGACCGACTAGTTCATCAACTAGTCGGTCGGTGATTCAACGTAGACCGACTAACGGTTGAACAGCCAAAAGATGAAGTTCCAGACAATATGAACTAGTCGGTCTAAGAAGACTTGCCAACCGACTAGTTTCACAACTAGTCGGTCGGTGAGTGTTCTTTGACCGACTAAGAGTCGAAATGGAATGCATGGGAACAAGTTGAACTAGTCTGTCAAGGAACAAGTGCTGACCGACTAGTTTCTCAACTAGTCAGTCGACAAACGTTCTTTGACCGACTAACTCGAAACAGTAGCTCAGGCTAAAAAATGGAAGTTCAACTAGTCGGTCCAAGAAGGATTCCTAACCGACTAGTTTCACAACTAGTCGGTCGGTGAGCCTTCTTTGACCGACTAACTGTAAACAATAACTGAGCTGAAATTGAAAGAGGCAAACTAGTCGGTTCATGTAGAGTTTCCGACCGACTAGATCGTCAACTAGTCGGTTGGCTCTTCTACTTGAACCAACTAACATGCACTAGAAGTCGCGAATCGATGCGCGAAGCTTCGGGAAAGATCATATGGACTTCTACTAAGATCCTAGCTCTAAGATATGAGCGAAAAGAAGATTATAATGTAAGTCCTACTCAAGGATTAACATTCTATTCTATGAAGCTAGAAGACTATAAAATAAACCTTACGAGCCGTCTTCAAAGCTTCAATCTTCATTATTGACTTCAATAAAACTCCTTGAGCTTCAACGAAGCTTCAGGCACACGATCATGCGTATTGAGAAGTCTTGAGACGTCGCTTTTGATGTTCATATAGATTTGGCGACGATCTCCATAACTGCGCTCACAAAGTGTTAGTTCACGATATATTTATGTTTGCTCATCATCCAAAACCAAATCCGGGGAATCAATACACAACATTTTTTGGGTTGAAAACCCCTCAATGACTGTTTTTGACTGTTGGGGGTTTTTTGGTCTTTTAGGCCGAAAATGACCTAAAAGCCCTTAGGGGGCTGTGAACGGTCATTTGATCGTTCCCAAACGCGCGCGCGCGCATTCTGATTAGAAAAAAATCAGTCATGGGCTAGGTCGGCCTGGGCCCATTTGTGGGCCCGTCTATAATAAAAAAACCGCAAAAAACCCAAGATAATACCAATACGCCCCCACTCTTCCCATTTGCAACTGGTTTTTCACCCAGCGGAGCACTTGTGTGGGTGTCCTCGTCATGATTGTGGGTAGATTTTTTTTATGTCCGTGCATTTTGTACCCGGGTTATTTCTAGTTTTATTACAAGAAAATGAAATCGGAAAATGGAAAAAACAGAAAAACGGAAAAAAAGAAGAAGAAGAAAATGTAAAAACAAAAGAAAAGGATAAACCAAATCCGAACCGATAACGAAAACCCCATGCAACCGACTAAGGGATCGAAGACCCCCTTTTCTTTCCCTCGTTCAACCAGCGGCGGAGATGCCGGCCCGTCTCTCCTTTCCCCAGCGTCGGAGAGATGACGCTATATGAGATTGAAATCAAGTTGATTAAGGTAACAAAGAACGCTTAAAAGCCTTAGAGAAACTTTGAAAACAATTTTGCCTTTTAAAACTATGGAGAGATTATTTAGAGCTTAAATTCACTGGAAACATAGGTTAAAATTGTTTAGCAAATGTTACAAAGCACATCAACCAACTATATATATATCGTGCTATCATAAGAAGGATAGCGTGGGCGTCCTGGCCAAGACTGTCTTGGCTTCAATGATTTGGCATATTTGGAGGGAGAGCGATACGAAGATTTTGGAGGGAGTTAGCCTGACACAGACTCTACTCTTTGAAGACTTAGCTGCAGACGCCAAGATTGCTTTCAGACATATAGAGTGTGATCGGGACTCTGTGGCCACCCCACTCTCAAAATGGGGGATTTTGGAAGGGCATTGATGTGTGGGAATCTGCTTCTGTATTTTTCTGTTGTGTTTGTATGTGTTAGTATTGGAGGGTGACTGCGCTTGTGCCCTATCCCCTCCTTACTAGCACCCTGCTCCCCTACCTAGAGCATTGTACAGTTGCGATTTATATAGATACACGCTTACGTTCCAATAATAATAATAATAATAATATATATATATAATTATATATATATATAAATAATACAATTCATGAATTTTGTCCTACGTGGCAGTTTTGTCCCAGTCATATTTTTGGTTGCTGATTGGGACACCACGTGGGGATTGGGTGGGGTTCTGGACTTGGGTTTGGGATGTGTTTTTGGTGATTTTTTTGCGTTTTAGTCCCTGCTTTTCCTCTTTTTTTTTTCCACCGACCATCCTCTCACACACACACCCACGCTTTTTGCACTTTGGCGACCGCTTCTCTCCGCATTTGCGTCCGGACGACGACTGCCTCCGTGCCCTCCGGGCACATGTTATGACTAGTATGTATATGTGTGTGTATATATATGTATATGTATATATGTATATATATATATATGTGTGTGTGTGTATATATATATATATATATATATATGTATGTATGTATATACACACACACACATATAACACCAAAAAATAGATTCCCAATTTTGCCCTCCAACGTGCCTCTAATGGCTAGTCAAAGTCCAAGTCAAATTGAGATGTCCAAGACCGGTAGTCAACTCCAATTCATTCACTGGTCTACTTATGTATCGCAAGTCGACTTCCTGCACAACATGAGTCACCTTCCTGCAGAATCTAGAAAGTCATTAGAGCTACCAATAGCTCATTGGTCGACTCATATACATCTGGTAGTCGACCAGTTGTCTGATACGCAGATTTGCATCAGAAAACTACAGGATACACTATCTAAATCATTTTAAACCCTTCTCAAAATATTTTTTTGAGTTGAAAATATTTTTCTGCGTGCAAGATTCAACTTAATGATTTTAACATTTTAAGACAAGTTATAACTAAATACAACAATCACATGCTATATGGAGTCTTGATGCATCCATTTGGATCTTCAACTTGTTGAGAAGATTTGTGCACACCATAAGTGTTTGGATGAGGCTTGAGCTCCAAGTTTATTGACTCTCCATTCTCCAAGCCCTGACTCCAAATCATCAATACTTGCGAGCCCGAGTGGATTGGACGATGCAATAACCAACACCCTCAATTGTGGCCAACCACTCGGCCCAAAAACACACCGGTCCCAAAAGAAAAGGACAGTACATCAAATCCGACCCGAAAACGAAAAACCAAGGCAACGGACTAGGGATCGGAGCCCCCCTTTTCTGCCCCTCGTTCAACCGGCGGCGGAGACGCCGGCTTGTCTCTCCTCTCCCGGCGGCGGCCGAAGCAGCAGCGCACTCTTTTTCTTCGACGAGGAAAGGAATAGGTTCTCCAACGAAGCCATCGCTCATTTCTTCTCCCAACGGAGGAGGCGCACAATGGTCAGTTTATCTCTATTACCATCACTATTACCTACCATTGCCATTCACCGTCGATGCATATATCTCATAGTGTGGAAATTCTTTGCTATTATCACGCGATAAATCGTCCATCTTTAATCAATCTCTAATTAATTATCGGTGGAGGCATATATCTCATAGTGTGGAAATTCTTTGCTATTATCACACGATAACTTGCCCCTGTTTAATCAATCTTTAATTAATTGTCGGTGGAGTGACACTCGTTATCTTTTATGCTGCATTTCTCTTGAAGATTTTGGTAAATAGCCAAGAGAGATGTAATATACTAGACTGTTGAGACACCGTCTCAACTCGATTATTTGCTCTAGTCATCTCGAAGAATTGTGAAGAACTATGGTGGAAAACAAAGTCGAACGAAATCGAGAACTGGAATTTTATTGATGTGGAACTAATAGAGGAAAATTACAAGTAAAAGGAAATATGATTCAACTTCAGCGATAGCTTTTTCTTACAATCATCTGCTTATATATCATTCATTTACACAACTAATCATTACACAACTAATCAGCTCCAACGGCCTAACTGCTTTGCCGTAACTGATAGCTTAACCGTCTTGCTGCCGGAAGTCGTTGGAGCTCGACGGAGATGCCAGCTGCTCTTGCAACGGACGTGGTTTCCTGCATTCTTCAGCTGCGAGACGTGGAATACTGGATGAATTTTCACAGTTTGAGGCAGTTTCAGTTTGTAGGCAACCTCTTTAATTTTCTATAGCACTTTGTACTGACCGTAGTACGTAGGTGATAGTTTATGGGTTTTCTGAATAGAGACGCTTAGCTGACTGTAGGTTGGATTCTTAGGTAGACCTACTCTCCGAATTGAAACTCTCTTTCGGTGTGGTGGAGATCGGTGTATCTCTTCATCCTCTCATTCAATCAGGTTGTCTTTAAGAAACTGCATGATAACTTCCCTTGAGAACAGCACCTCATCGACGGCTTGAATTCTGGAAGTTTGAGGCACATAAGAAATCAATGTTGGAGAAGGCTTCCTGCCAACCACTTCATAGGGGGTGATGCGGGTTGAGCTCTTCCATGTAGTATTAAACCAAAACTCAGCTAATGAGAGTCATTTTGGCCATTCTACAGGCTTATGGCTACAGAAGTGGTGTAAGTAGCATTCGAGGCATTTGTTAGTAGCTTTAGTTTGACCGTCACACTCTGTGGGTAATATGAAAAGTTGATTGCTAGAGTGGAGCCCTGTAAACTGAACAATTCCTTTCAGAATGCACTTGTAAAGACGACGTCACGATCACTGATAATCATTTTGGAAAGTCCATGGAGCTTGAAGACACCTTCAAAGAAAATTTGCGCTATAACCGTGGCTCTGCACGTATGTCTCATGGGGAAGAAATGTGAGTACTTGGAGAGTCGCTCATCAACCACATATATTATACTGCTGTTTTCGCATGAAGGAAGGCCAATAATGAAGTCCATGTAAACACTTTCCCAAATGGATTCGGGAATGGGTAGCAGTTGTAGAAGTCATAGAGATGGGATTCTCTTAGCTTTGTTTTGTTCACAGACATCACATTCATGCACGAAGTGCTTAATCCCCTCCTTTATGCCAACCCTATAGAAGGACTTCCTCATCATATGCAATGTGCGTATTGCGTCGGAGTGACCACCCAGAGCTAAGTGTCACAGTTCATTTCTTCTCCAAGTCAACGTGTGAATGAAGGTCCAAAGGGAGGCTCAAGCCCAATTTATTCTACAAGGCCCAAGAAAGGTTCAAGGCCATGGAAGTCCAATTTAAGGTGTAGAGATGTGTGGAAGTCTCAACAAATGGGTTTTATGGAAGACCCAAAGTCAAGAGAGATGAATGCCTTTTCTAGAGTTGGGTGGAAGATTCTAGAAAAGGAAGGAAGATTAATGGATAAGACTTAGTAGCTTTCTAGATAAGTCTTGTAATTATTAGAGTAGTTGAAAGTTGTGTGGATCATTCTAGAATTCATTTGTAACCATAGGATCAATTTAATCTTAGCCATCCATTTAGGTAGATGCCTCTAAATAGGAGTTCTTGTATCATTTGAAAACCATCCAAGAGTGGATCAATCATTTGAGTAGTAAAGAGAGTTCTCCAAGTTCCTCCTAAATATTCAAAGTGTTCTTTGATTGTTCTTCCTATTTTAGAGAGTTCTTATGCGTTTTAAGCAATTTTTGGCTTAGACATCACTTTGATCTTCCAAAGTTCGTAGAAAAGGTTGAACTAGCCTATCAAGGGGAGCGAGAGACTAGTGCCATGCGGTCGTCGGTAGTGCAAAGTCCGAGCCCGTGACAAGTGGTATCAAAGCAAAGGTTCGTGATGACGATGTTGGAAGAAAGCCTCAAAGTGTTCCATGGAGCAAGGACCGTGGAAGGGGTTGCAGATTTCTTAACAATGTTGGATCAATACTTTAAAGCTCTTAGCATTACGAGTGATGCTGAGAAACTGAGTATTGCAACACTATGCCTTAAAGCTAAAGCTAAATAATGATGGCTTGCACTATTGAAGAGTGGAGGTTTTCTTTACAACAAATGGTGGGAGTTCAAATATAGACTCTGGAAGAAATTCTATCAGCAGAAGTCGGAAAAGAATGTGTCCATAGTGGATAATGACCATAGAAATCAGGATCAAGCAAGGGATGCCATGTATTAGGCCCTGGCCCATATTACAAACCAAGTATCGACCCTTGGATCTTAATCTTTGGATATTACTAAGTCTTTATTTAATCTATACATGAGTCCCTTAAATGATTGTGAGAACAAATAGATACAACTCAAGTGCTGCTCTAATGGAGATCTTCATTGGGAGTTGGCTTGCCCGAAGAAGTGGGGACGCAAGTGCTTTTGGTGCGATGGATCGCATCAGTCGAGGGATTGTCGAAAGAGGATGGAGGTGGTTGAGTCAGACTCCAATGAAGGTCAAGTCTTTGAAGAGACCAAGGATAATAAGCCACATGATGCATGAGATGAAGTTCCGTCCGAGAGAGTGGTGGAGCAAGAGCTCGAGGAGTCAACCAAGAGAGAGGTGGATGTTGAAGACGAGCTGGTGGTCTAAGACATGGTGGGTGTCGAGGAGCCAATAGTTGTGATGTTGTCTGAGCTGAGAGAAGCAAGGAGGCAACTTGAGGAGGAGGTGGTGCTGGACGAGAGGGAATTCCAACCTCTAAATGTCCGAGAAGTGATGTGTGTGGTGACACACCATAAACCCGAGTCCATGGTTGAAATGGACAACTTTGAATCAAGCATTAGGCCCAAGTTAGTGGTGGAGGCGGGCATGATTGTTACAAGCGTGAAGTCTAAGCAAGCCTTGGAACCAAGCTCGAAGATGAGGGCCAAGCAAGCTGCTTGAGTGAATCGTTCTAATAAGAGGAGTTGGCATCAAACCACGTGGAGGAGTGCGTCAAGGCTAAGTCCAAAAAGCCAACTATTCGAGGCGTCTAAGTCTGAAGCGACGAGGACGTCGTTCTTGTGAGTGGGGGAGAATGTCACGGTTCATTTCTTATCCAAGTTAAATTGTGAATGAAGTTCCAAAGGGTGGCTCAAGCCTGATTTATTCTACAAGGCCCGAGAAAGGTTCAAGGCCATGTAAGTCGAATTTAAGGTGTAGTGATGTGCGGAAGTCACAGCAAATGTGTTTTATCGAAGGTCCGAAGTCAAGACAGATGGAAGCATTTTATAGAGTTGGGTGGAAGATTCTAGAAAAGGAAGGAAGATTAATGGATAAGACTTAGTTCCTTTCTAGGTAAGTCTTGTAATTATTAGAGTAGTTGGAAGTTGTGTGGATCATTCTAGAATTCATTTGTAACCATATGATCAATTTAATTTTAGCCATCCATTTAGGTAGAGGAGGCCTATAAATATGGGGGTTCTTGTATCATTTGAAAACCATACAAGAGTGGATCAATCATTTGAGTAGTAAAGAGAGTTCTCCAAATTCCTCTTAAATATCCAAAGTGTACTTTGGTTGTTCTTCCTATTCAAGAGAGTTCTTCGGTGTTCTAACCAATCTTTGACTTAGACATCACTTTGATCTTCCAGAGTTTGTGGAAAAGGCTGAACTAGTCTCTCAAGGGGAGCGAGAGACTAGTGCCGCGCGGTCATCAGTAGTGCAAAGTTCGAATCCGTGACATAAGCTATGGAACTCTTGGAGCATGATTTGTTTGATGCCCGTAGCATTGGGGCTAATCACAAATCTTCCCTTATATAAGCCGTCAACCTTGGTATACTGGTGCGCTTCAGATTTGTTCTCTTGTATTGTTATGAGATTTGTTCTCTTGTATTGTTATGAAAGGTAATATGGGTCTTCAACCACCATTCTTCTAATTCCATGTAACCAATCACAAGCGAGGGCAGATATATATAAGTAAGGGAATAATAAACGTCTTCAAGATTTGAACAATTGTCTACATGTCGAGACGGACCGTCAACAGCCCCGTTCAATCGCCCGGGCCTATATTCCACTAAGTAATCAAAATCTTGCAGCCTCATCAGCCATTTACCTTGAATCCCTGTTTGTAATTTCTGCTTTAACATTTGATGATATGTTCTAATTATGACTCTTCTTCCCAACAAATACAAATTTTATTTACTGGTTG
>JAULAV010006761.1:0-25009 GCA_030789695.1 Scilla litardierei | reverse complement strand
AAACTTGAAGATAGACATACCACTGAGGGGACGATAATTGATGGTGTGAGGCGACATTGTCAATGCTGGGCATTGACGGGGATGTCGACTTTGTGTCACACAGACGTCGCTAACTGTTAAATCCATTTTTGGCTCAACAATAATTTGGGCTAAAGATGGCTCATTCGCCAGGGTGGAGCATCGTCAGCGGTTGAAGTAGGACCCGTGAACAAGCGTCTCCGAGTCGGGGTGAGTTAGGATTGGATTCCGCGAATGCATGTTGGCCTAGCTTCACGGTAGCATCGTTGTCCTGCATCATAAGAAGATCGTTAAGGGATCGGGCTGGGGCCCGATCGATTTCCCTCCGACGATCAAGTTAGTTTCTCATGGAGGAAACACATAGAGGAAGATAAAGGATAATATTATTGAGTATAATTTGGTACTTATCCCTTGTTGGCAATCTGGCCTCCCACTCTCCATTTTCCTTTAGGACTTTTATATCTCCCCCCATGTCTTGTAACTTCCTCCCTCATTAAAGTGGCATTCTTTCCATAACTCCCTTCATGAATTTAGCCCTTTATTGCTCAATTAGTGGGTATTAAATTGGTCCATCATGGAATGTAACCGCCACCATCATGGCTATTAAAGTGGGCTTAGCATGAAGTTGCAACCTTCCTTCATGGATGGCACTTTATGAGGGAAGTGGGGTTTGAATTGTTCAACCAAGAGTAATGGGCCGTGGGTCAAGGCCTAGCAGATTTACTAGGCCTATCTTCCTTGGCAGGCCTCGGGACTATTGGGCCGAGGCATTCCATTCTCAGTGGGCCGTGCTCTTCAAGTAGAATTCACTTACCCGCTTCACGTCGGACCTAGGTATTAACACCTTACCAACTTTCTCATCATCAGACTCCTTGGTTTTAGTTAAGCTTTTAATTTATTTATTTACTTATTGGATGTACTAGGATGTCCTATTATAATACAAATAGATTATCATTTTTTGACATGGATCCGATTGCTATATTGTGGTATGCAACATGGGGTGTTGGACATAACAATCGTCCAAAACTCATTCAATTCATCATTTCCGAGTATAAGACTATTTAACTCATAAAAACGTACTTATTGGGTTGTTATTCATATATATATGTATGTGTGTATGTGTGTGAGTGTGTGAATGTGTGAGTGACCCTAATCTTACTAAAATGGTCTGCAATTAAGTTTTGTCGAAACAATCATAGATGCTTGCGCACACTTTTAAGGGGAACATCAGTTTGCATATTTGTAAGTGTCAGATATGGATGGACACGTGCCATGTCCAAGTCTGTTAGACGCTCATTTTTTGGTTGTGGCGATATTCCAAAATTTCATAGGGTAGTAGAGGCTATGATTGAACACAATGGAAGGTATAGGATCCGACTTTACCATCCTTTTCGGGTGAAAGATTTGTTCAACATACTCGGTAAATTTAAAAAATGAAGGGTACTCCCGTGGACTTTTCTGACCTGTGGGATACTCTATGCTATCTAAGGTTGATTGAAAAAAATGTTCCAGTGGTGGTGGTGTTGCTGCTGCTGCAGATTGTTCAGATTTGTTTATATATATATATGATAATTTTTGTAACTCTACTAACAAACCTACTATTTAGTAGGATGCAGGAACCAATGCTAAACCCTTGGGATATGCTACATTTATAAAATTTACTTCTGTTGTAACGTTGAATTGTTCATAAAGAGTTGCATAATTTATAGTGGGCATTTCGTGGTTGGTTTGCTAGCACAATTGTTTAATTCTCTTCTGGGCAACACTTTTGATAGCTTTATAGTGACTAAAATTGACTGCTCACCTTTACTAAACTTCATAAGGACATAGTCTTCCCAAAGCCGACCCTATATTATTAGACCGACTGAAATTATGTAAATCTAACCAACGCCAAACTGAGCAAAGCTAGATTTGGCCGTTTTGTCTGAAACATTGCAATTGACATGAATTAATGTGTGCTTTCATGAGGAACTTGGTATTGAGCTAAAGAGGAAGGTAGGGAAAAGTGGATCCTTTCATGATGCTGTATGACTAGAAGATGTACACGATAACTTCCAAATTTCTACAGGAATTATAAGTTTCAAATATCATGATAGTACAAAATTCAAGAATTCCCTTTATAGATCTGCTTAGCTATTTGAATATCTAAAAGTTTGCCATTTATTTGTACATCCAGATGCACTATTGTTTTGTCAATAATGCATCTTGTTATGCAATGGCAGCAACCATGGTCGGACACCATGGGCGGCATCAAGCCATATGCGATTGGCGTGGTTTCACATTGAAAACTGAAGTCAAGATGAATCACATAAATACAAGGCTGGCCTTGATTACAGCTTAAAATTTTGAATTAGATTGGATCTAAACTCTATTCGTGTCTTAACTAGTTAGTCTTGTGAGGAGTATCGTTTTTTCGTAACAAATTGGTATCACAACCTTGTTGTGGTCCAAGATGGAGTTGAAATCTGAGCGTGGCCCGGTAATGATGAATTGTACCCCCAGGTGATAATGGTTTGAATTCTCGTGATATTAGAGTTAGACCCTGCATGAAGAATTGTTGGCTTGTATACTTCTTGTGAATCCATCACACATGAAAGAGGAGATTTTCTATTGCCATGTCTCATCAGGATAATCCCGAATTGAAACATTAATTGGAAGGTAAATGACATAAATAGGAAGTTGGGTCTGTATCAATAATTTTAAGCTTTTAGGTTAGATCTGGTCTCGACACATACGGTGTCGTGACCAATCAGTCTCAAGAGTAACAAACGGAGTTGGAGTTCAGCTCCCCCACCATTTGTTCGGAAAGTACTTGATGGTACTTGATGGATACCTTGCTTGAATGTAAGTTAAATCTTCCCAATTCATAGCATTTAGGAGTTGCGTCACCACAATTTTGCAGATCAGCTCCATGTATCTAAATGCAAAAAAAAAAAAAAAAATACAATGACCTTAAGCCCTTACCTTGCATGAGCAAAGAAGGAAAGAAGGTTTAAGTAGTTACTAATAAGAAAAAGTGATAATGCCTTCAAAACTGTACCAGTTTTGTGGATGACATTGATTGGTAGAATGTAGATGCTGCAGCTGAGTTATGTCAGAAAGGTTGGCGTAAGGTTTTATTTGTTGAGCATATGTCTACATTAACTTGAGAACCCTGGCATAGCTCTTGTGTGCTGGCATCATCAATTTTTTTTGATGAATAGGTAGGGCTCTCATATGATTAAAATGTTTTCAGTCAATTTTGGATAAAAACGTGCTTGAACGCGCTATACTTGTATTGAATAGAAGTAGAAAATGTACATACGACATGCCAATAAAAGCATGAATTTGGTGATTGTTCTCCAGATTAAGAAGATACTTGGTCTTGTTTTGTGTCTCCCTTTTGCAAAGGATTGATTCCGGTTGGTTAAAAAAATAACAGCAGAACGGAGATCATGCTCTATGGAAACAAGAGATCTAAAAAGACTATGTTTCGAGATTAACTTTGGAAGCTAGAAACTGTTCTAGTGACCGAGTATGGTGCTGAATTATATTTTTATTTTTTTGTGCTTTCTACGGAAGTTTTCATGGTTTCTCCTATATCATAGCTGGAAAAACATTTATATGTTATGAGATGTAACTGCTGGCTGTTACCTGATTCTGTTATTTGTTCAATGTTGCAGATGATTGATGATCAGGACTTGGGATTCTTTGCCAATTTCCTCGGCATTTTCATTTTTATTCTGGTAATTGCTTACCATTTTGTGATGGCCGACCCAAAGTACGAAGGAAACTGATTCTCGCCCCCGGAATGCTTGCTCGTTTGGCAATGTTATCCATGGGGAAAACGCTCGAATTGCTACCATTCCTCCTCGAGAATACTCTGTAGGATGTCATGAGCCTTTTTCTTGTAAGGACAAGTTTATGCATCGGATAATGGATTTTGTACTACTAAGTTGAACCCTATTAGAGAGAGACATAATAGTTGGAGTTGGTTTCTCTATAATTCTATGCTCTAAACATCTGCTTTATTTGGTGTTATATTCGTCGCATTTTGGTGTTTGAACACACAGATTGTCTCAATGCCAGTTTTATTCCTTGAAAGCTTGGCTAGTGCTCAAGAAGTTGTTGCTAATGTCGATTATGTAAACCCTGGGCCAAGGAATTTCCCATTAAGTTGGGCTCCACGAAACCATTTGATTCTGTGGGTTGGTTTTATTTATGTGCTCTTCTTGAGGCTTGGGTGTTCGATACGACGGCGGTCATGGATTGATTGTTGCATCGGCTCATGTATCTCTCCTGTGCTTGTTAATATATAGATACAGCATGTACATGGGCCATGGGCCGAATTTAGCGAGGACGCTGCAGATTCTGCCACGTTGGAAGCCTATCCATTTCCTCCATCACTCATCTCAATAATATACTACGTGACCGTAAATGTTAGGGAAAGAGCAATGGCTGGTGTTGCTCCGGTCACCGCCCGGTTACGGTTGCCTCCACATCTGCCTGTAAGAAGGCATCCCATCCCATCCCATCCCTCCACCTTCCCCCCCTTTTCCATGTATTAGGATTTAAACCCTCACCTTTTTTTGTGTAATGCATAGCGTTTAGGGATTCAGAGGTGGTGGGGGTATTGGAGGCCGCCGTCGCCGTGTTCCCTTCCCTCTTCTCATCGGCCCAACTCTGATGAAAGGTGGTTTTTTATTTATTTAAAAAAAAACTTCAATACCTTGTTTAGGGCTTTGGAAAAATCAGTCTGTCTACTGAGTGTTTCTTGCGTTGTTTGCCTGTTTATTTTCGGAATTCTTGCATTGCTTATTAATCATTCTGTTATAATCTACGACTGCTTGAGCTGTTGACAGTAAATGACATCTGGATTTAATTTGACAGGAGAACTTCGATCCATGCAGTGAACCAAGATGCTGAGAAAGCCTTCACGAAAACCCTTGAATTAGATCGGCTGATAGATATGCTAAGAGATTCAAATCCCCGTGAGGTAAGTTGATCGATGTCGGAATCTCTGTCTGGATTAATGTTATAAAGAACCCTAAAGTGCTTTTAGGGCGTCCATTGCCCATCTGTCTGTCCATTCAAACATAACACAATGAAAGGATTTTAATGTAATTTGGTCCTAACTAGACCGCCGACCAACAAAAGGTCCATGTAATACCACAATCACCAACATGGCAACATACATAGATTCACCCCCTAATTTCACACACATACATAAACATATATGTATACAAAAGTTGACACACTATACATATATTTGTCTAAATATATACAACAAAATAATCATAACACGAAAAAGCAAGGTCTTCCACTTGCTATGTCCTTCATATGGCCCCAAGTCTGCAAGACATGCATCAAATGATTGTGAGCTTAACAGTTTTGCAAGTAAAAAAAAAATATAAAAACATTAACATATTTCATTTAACCCATTGATATTTTAACATACCATTTTGTTTACAAATAACCTTCAAAATTATTAGAATTACAAAGAATTTAATCCAAAAATCTTAGAAATCAAAATTTGCATAACAGATTAGGTTCCATAAGACAAAAAACTGATGCGGACGCACTACCCGCACCAACCGCACCCCCTTTGGTGACTTACTTCCGGCGCAAAAGACGTGGGGACACCGTTTAGTGAGCCCAATGGTATTTTAGTCTTTTCAGGCTAGATTAGTAATCCCCCTCCTTTTCTATTTAATCTAGGGCTAGCCCTCTTCTCTGGCTATGCTTATTTTGTGAAGAACAATTAGGTGTCTTGCGAATGTGTTTTAGGCTTTTATTCCCGTTCAATTAAAAGCTAGGAGAGAGGGTCTCCTCTTCAACGAGATCCAGTTATCTTTGTTCTTCGTGAAATTCCTTATAAAAATTCCTCTTTTTATATTTTTCCACCTTTAAATCGTTGATTTGATTGATCGATCTAACGGATCGTATCAAATTGGTATCAGAGCAGTGAGATCTGATGGCGACAAGTACAAGAGGGAAAATGGATCTGATGGAAGAGAAGATTCAAGGGCTCCGCAAAGATCTCAATCGGGAGATTGAAGGGTTGAAGAAAACTATGGGGATTCAATCAAGGACCATGCCCACTCGCAAGAAGACATACAGATTGAACTCTGGGCCATGAGGAGAGAAGCCGCGCAGACAAGTCGTGATCTCCAAGGGTTAAAGGAGGCCACGTCTCTGAAATTTTTAAGAGAAACCACGTCGTCAATTCTGGTGATGATGGCGATGTTGCAAACCTTAACTGCCGGACAAGGAGGAGATCGGGACAAGAGGATGCAAGGGGAGGAGAATCAGGGTGATTCCACGCTCGAATCAGTGAACCAAGGCCAATCGGGGGCTGCGACGGCTGCAACAGGCCCCCTGGGGTTTACCGCAGCATCGGCAAGCCCACCCGGGCCTGTCCGGCCAATGACAGGCCCACCCGGGCCAGTTTTCAAGGTGGCAGGCCCATCCGGGCCTGCGCCAGTAGCGGCACCCCCTTGCAGGGGTGCTGGGGGATCGACGCCCCCTGTCGGGGGTGCGGCGACATGGGCGAACCCCCCTGGGGTGCGGCAAACATGGCAGGGAGCTCCTGGGGATTTGCAGGGGTTGCCTCCCTTTTCGAGAGGGGCGTCGGGGCACGGCGGAGAAGGATGGGCCCGAGGTGCCACCATCGGGGCCCCTGCGGGCCAATTCTGGAGACCTGAGACTTTTCCACAGGGGCCGAGGCCAGCGGTTGACCCCAGACAGGCTTTTGAGGGCTTCCCGGGACGTGGGCAAGGTCTGGAAGGCTATTTGGGAGGCCGGACAGCGCCTATCCAGCAGTACGGAGGGGCCGGAGGGCCTCCTTTTGTGCGACCACCGGAGTTTCCAGGGTACTACTACCAGACTGAGGCTCTAGAGAGGCCTAGGTGGCCTGCGGAGCTGTACGGAGGGGATGATGGAGGACTAATGGAGGCACAGAGTGAAGATGTGATCTGGGGTGGTAGTCGTGGCAGAGATGGGGGGCAGCAGGATGACATCAATGTGGATCGCCGATTGATGAAGCTACATATGTCAATATTTGATGGCACAGATCCTGATGGTTGGATCTACCGGACGGAGCGCTACTTTCAGGTGATGAGGTTGATGGAGGATGAGGCCTTGAGAGCCATCGGGATCTATTTCGAGGGCAAGGCCCTGGCATGGTACCGATGGAAAGTAGCGCGGACCCGTTTTCGCACTTGGGATGAGCTGTCAGCACAGATCGTTGACCGATTTCAGGAGACCACGGGGGGGGAGACTTCTATGAGCAGCTGTCAGCTCTGAGGCAGGAGGGGACGGTGAGAGACTATGTGGAGAAGTTTGAGATGCTGAACAGCAGGGTGAAGGCGCTGACGGACGATGTCATGATTGGGAACTTCATGAGGGGGTTGAAGCCCTCTATACGGGCGGAGTTACGGATGCAAAGCACGGTAGTTTTGACAGGTGACCCTAGCCTCTGTTTTTCCTTAGTGGCTTTCAAGCCATATCATGTGCCCTGCAGAGATCATGTGAGGGGTTCCTGGTGGAGTGCCGAGGTATGGTGACTAAGGGTGAGGCACCCCAGGAGGAGACCCCAGCCGAGGTGGAGCAGCTAATAGAGCAGTATCAGGAGGTCTTCCAGGATCCGCAGGGATTATCGCCAGTACGGGGACACGAGCACGCAATAGTGTTGCGTGAGGGAGCATCACCGGTGAGTGTACGCCCCTATCGGTATCCGCATGTGCAGAAGGACAAGATAGAGCGGATGATGCGGAAGATGATGCATGCGGGGGTGATCCAGCCCAGTGTTAGTCCATTCTCTAGCCCTGTGTTACTAGTGAAGAAGGACGGAAGCTGGCGTTTCTGTGTTGACTACCGAGCACTGAATAAGGAAACTGTTCTCGACAAGTTTCCTATTTCAGTAATCGATGAGTTGTTGGATGAGCTTTACGGGGCATCGGTCTTTTCGAAGATCGATCTGAGATCGGGATACCATCAGATACTGATGAGGCCAGAGGATGTGCCGAAGACGGTGTTTCGCACACACGAGGGGCAGTACGAGTTCTTGGTCATGCCTTTCGGCTTGACAAATGCTCCCTCTATCTTTCAGGCCTTGATGAACAAGGTGGTCCAGCCATTCCTAAGGAGGTTCATATTGGTGTTCTTCGACGACATACTCATCTACAGCGGGACTATGACCGAGCACCTTGGGCACTTGGAGTTGGCCTTCCAGGAGTTGATGGCGCATTTGATGTATGCGAACCAGAAGAAGTACCAGTTTGGGCAGAGGCAGATCGAGTATCTGGGGCACGTAGTTTCTGAGACAGGGGTGGCAGCTGATAGATCGAAGATAGAGGCGATGTTATACTGACCGCTGCCTACGACGTTAAGGGCGTTGCGGGGCTTCCTTGGGCTGACAGGATATTATAGGAATTTCGTGAAGGGGTATATCACCATAGCTTGGCCCCTTACCGAACAGTTGAAGAAGGATGTGTTCAGTTGGGGGGAAGAAGCGACCAATGCGTTTGAGGCCTTGAAGGTAGCGATGACCACATCACCGGTTCTGGCTCTACCGGATTTCAGTGTATCGTTTGTGGTGGAGACAGATGCGTCGGGGTATGGCTTGGGGGCAGTATTGATGTAGGAGGGACAGTCGGTTGCTTATTTCAGTCAGGTGCTATCAGCCAGAGCACGACTGAAGTCTGTGTATGAGTGGAAACTTATGGCGATTGTCTTGGCGGTGCAGAAGTGGCGGCCGTATCTGCTGGGGAGGGACTTCGTGGTCAGGACGGGCCAACGTAGTCTCAAATATTTATTGGAGTAACGGTTGGTCACGGAGGAGCACCAGAGGTGGCTGTCTAAGCTAGTGGGATATCAGTTTACTATTGGGTACATGCCAGGATTGGAGAATAAAGCGGCGGATGGCTTGTCACGCAGAGGGGAGGACATTAGTGTGAGAGCTCTATCTTTACCTATATGGTTGGGGTGGGAGCCAATGATACAGGAGGCAGAGGATGACCCCCCCCCCCCCCCCCGAGTTGAGGAAGATCCGAGAGTCATTACAGAGCGGAGCAGGAGGGCCGAAGGGGTACTCGATGGAGGGACGGAGGCTACTGTACCATGTCAGGTTGGTGTTACCGCAGGCGTCCACATTCATACCAGTCTTGTTCCAGGAGTTTCATAGTTTCGGGGTCACTCAGGAGTGCAGCAGACTTACATGAGGATGGCTCGGGATGTGTACTGGCCAGGGATGAGGAAGATGATAGCTCGTTTGGTAGCGGCTTGTGACGTCTGCCAGCGTCATAAGTACATGGCCATGGCACTCGCGGGGTTGTTGCAGCCGCTGGCCCTGCCTGAGCAGGTATGGGAGGAGGTCACGATCGATTTCATCGATGGGCTGCCGAGATCAGATGGGTTTACGGTGATATTCGTGGTGGTAGATAGGCTGAGTAAGTATGCTCATTTCATCCCTTTGAAGCATCCTTACACAACAGTGTCGGTGGCAAACGTGTTCACTTGGGAGGTGATACGACTGCATGGAGTGCCTAAGTCTATAGTGTCTGACAGAGATAAGGTATTCCTGAGTGGGTTCTGGAAGGAGCTGTTCAGGATCCAAGAAACAGTGTTGAAGAAGAGTACGTCCTACCATCCTCAGACGGACGGCCAGACGGAGGTGGTGATCCGTAGCATAGAGACCTATCTGCGGTGTTTTGCTTCATGGACGCCTCGACAGTGGCACAGGTGGCTAACATGGGCCGAGTATTGGTACAACACTTCGTACCATTTAACAGCGGGTACGACACCATTTCGGGTTCTGTACGGGCGTGACACATCCTCTTTGCTTCGTTTTGGGACAGCCAGACTCCGGTGTCACAGGTGGAGTACATGGAGGAGAGGGAGAGTCTGTTGGAGGAGCTGAAAAAACACCTACTGAGGGCGCAGCAAGTGATGAAGTCTAGAGCTGATGGACACCGTCGTGATGTACACTTCCAGGAGGGGGATATGGTGTATTTGATGCTAAGACCCTACCGACAGAAGTCATTGGCCAGGAGAAGAAATGAGTAGCTGGCGGCCCGGTACTACTGACCCTATGAGATAGAAGCCAAGATTGACCAAGTCGCATATAGGTTGAGACTGTCACCTACGTCGACGATCCACCCGGTGTTCCATGTGTCACAGTTACGAATAGCCATTGGAGAGCATGCAGCAGTGCACACGCTACCACCCACATTGACTGAGGACATGGAGGTGATGTTGAAACCATTGGAGGTACGGGCGGTTCGACAGGATCCGGGCAGGCGCAATGAGGTGCTGATACATTGGGCGGGATTGCCAGACTGCGATGCTACATGGGAGGCCTACGACGTGATCCAAGAGCAATTCCCAGACTTCCACCTTGAGGACAAGGTGGCTCTTTTGGGGGTATTGATGCGGACGCACCAGCCGCACCCCCTTTGGTGACTTACTTCCGGCGCAGAAGACGTGGGGACACCGCTTAGTGAGCCAAGGGGTATTCTAGTCTTTTCAGACTAGATTAGTAATTCCCATCTTTTTCTACTTAACGCACCCCCTTTGGTGACTTACTTCCAGCGCAGAAGACTTAGGGACACCGCTTAGTGAGCCCAAGGGTATTCCAGTCTTTTCAGACTAGATTAGTGATTTCCCTCCTTTTCTATTTAATTTAGGGCTAACCGTTTTCTCTGGCTATGCTTATTTTGTGAAGAATAATTAGGCGTCTTGCGAAGGTGTTTTAGGCTTTTATTTTTGTTAAATTAAAGGCTAGGAGAGAGGTTCTCCTCTTTAACGAGATCCAGTTATCTTTGTTCTTCGTGAAATTCCTTATAAAAATTCTACTTTTTATATTTTTCCACCTTTAAATCGCTGATTTGATTGATTGATCTACCGGATCGTATCAAAAACCTATTAAAAAAATCCTAGTAAGATTTAATTGTTGCAAATATGTATATCATACACATACAAATATATGAGTAAAAAATGGTAAATTCAAAATTAAAACTTAAACTGAAATTAATGTAATTATTGAAATTTGTTGAAACCAGAACAATTTAAAGGAACAGAAAAATTTAAATGAACCAAAATCGAAACCAAAACTGCATAATCATATTATTTTCCATGAAAGGCACACATATAAAATTTGTTCCACCATTTTACCATTCCAACCTTATTACACATCATTTTACCTAAAACAAGTAAAAAGATCCATGTCATAATGTGATACCAATATCTACCACATATCAATATATCCATCCTCATTAGAATCACGGATTTGAGTGATTATCATCGGTATGGTGCATGCAGACTGTTAGGATCCGCGCAAATATGAAATTATAATGATATTAATTGGAATAAATGAAGATAATTGGATACAAGAAAGGCGTATCCTCCTTCCAAGACGTCGATAAGAGGATGTCCGTACTCTTTAATCTAGATCTACCTAAGGATGCTCAAGAGAATTATCAATCATCAAGCATGAATACAAATGACGGCTAGCCCTAGTTTAAATAAGAAAACCCGCCCCTAACACTGGAAAATAGAAAAAGTCTAGAAAGCCCCTAAGCCGGCTCCTCCCCTTTGCGCGCGCCCCCTTGTGTGCGCTCTTCTTGCGCGCGTGGCCCTGTGGGTCTAACACTACTCCGCCCCTGAAAATCCACCTTGTCCTCAAGGTGGTGCATGACATCACTGGCGGTGCTACTCCGCTCATCTCCTCCGATCCCTTCGTCCTTTACATCGTCGTCGTCGTCTGCCTCTGCAATCAACACTTACAGCTTGCGACCCGCACAGTGGTGTCCGGGGGTGAAGCGCTCGTCGCATCTGAAACAGAGCATTTTTTGCCTCCTCTCTCATCTCTGCATCGGACATCCTCTGGAATTGGTCCCCAGCCGGGAGTGTGCTGCTCTGCTCTCCCGGCTTCTCAAAACTCGTCTGATCTGCCTTAGGAGTGACCCCCGCTCCGCCTGCTCCAGACAATGTGCCCCGACCTATCTGCCCACTGTAGCTGCTCCCGCCTCTCCTATCCTCAGTCCGGGAGTCCTCTACATCTGCGCCATCTCGATGACCTCTGAAAGCCTCTTGGGCTTGTAGGGTCGCAATGTGGCTCGAAGACTGGGCCTCAGCCCCTGCAGGAAGGTGCCTTCTAGTGACTCGTCAGATACGCCGTGCACTCTTCCCGCCAAAATCTCGAACCGCTCAATGTACTCACGTACTGGACCATCCTGCCTGAAGGCGTATAACTGCTCGTGCAGGTTTCCCAGGCGGGAATCCTTGAACTTCTCCAGGATGAGGTCCTTCAGCTCCTCCCAGTCGCGAATCTGATGTCTCCTCTCCTTCCACTGGTACCAACCCAGAGCTCTCCCTTTCATGCAAATAGCGGCTGCCTCCAACTTCTGAGCATCCGTCATGTGATGTGCTGCAAAATATCTCTCCGCAGTGAACAGCCAGGCATGCGGATCCTCTCCCCTAAACAACGGCATCTCCAACTTCCTCCAACTTCCTCACCATGCAGTCTTCCCCAAAGTACCCCTGATCGGGCCTCCCCTCAGTACGGTGATGCGGACGATAATGTTGTCGTCTCTCATCCTGAGTCTCGTACTGTCTGGATGGTACTCCTCTGCGGCCCCCATAGTCTCCTCGGGGACCTCCGCGCCTGCCCTCGAAGTCATCCTAACATGCGTCATCGCCAAACTCAGCCTTGTAGCCTCCCCCGTCGTATTCATAGTGGTCTTTACCCCTTCCTTCGTCTCTGTAATGCTGCCCCATTCCCTGCCTGGGCCCACCCTCCTCAATCCTGCACTGAAAGTGCTCTTCTGGGCCCTGTCGATGTCTGGGGAAGCTCAATGGTTCGGGTCTGCTCTGAAAATGCTCCGTTCTACCCTGAAAATGCGCATCAGCCCCTCGCCGCTGCCCCGAGAAGTCGGGAAATTCCCCGGGGCCCCCGTCACGCTCGCCTCCACCCCCTGGCGGCTGCTAGGGGGTCGCCCGGCCTCGCTGGGCTTCCGGAGGCCCACGCCAGGGCTGTCGGAGGGGCGGCAGCCCCTCCCGCAGCCCAGGCGGGGTCGGCGGGCCCTGTCGAAGGCCGGTAGGGTCCCGCCGGCTGTTGCCGAGGGCGGGGGAAGGTCCCCGCCCTTTTCCGGTGGCAGCCGACCCCCTCGCTGCAATTGGGGGTTCGGCCGCCCCCCTTCTTGCGCCCGGTGGCCTTCCTCCATTTTTTCGTGCCCCCATAGCCCGTCCATCTCATCCTCCTCCTCGTCTGTGATATACACAGTCTTGTAGAAGACTCCATCCCTTCATTCTTCGAAAGTTTCCACCTTTTCCTTCCCTTTCACCAAAGGTAGGACCTTTTTAGACGAACTAGGGTTTACGTCCCAAGATCCCATCTTTTTGTTGAAAGCTGCGAATTGGAAAGTTATATGGGTCACGGCCTCCTCCGTTTTGCCTTGCCTCGCCGCGATCTCCCCCATAATCTTCGTCAAATTAACGATAGCCTCGCTATTTGCCACCACCGACTTCTTAATCTCTTCGATTTCTCCATTATTTTTCTACTCCCCCGCTTTGCTTCGATCCTTATTTCTCGTTGTCGCCGCCATGGATCGTTGTCGCTCTGATACCAAATTGTTAGGATCCACGCAAATCTGAAATTTTAATGATATTAATTGGAATAAATGAAGATAATTTGATACAAGAATGGTGTATCCTCCTTCCAAGACGCCGATAAGAGGACGTCCGCACTTTTTAATCTAGATCTACCTAAGGATGCTCAAGAGAATTATCAATCATCGAGCATGAATACAAATGACGGCTAGCCCTAGTTTAAATAAGAAAACCCTTCCCTAACACTGGAAAATAGCAAAAGTCCAGAAAGCCCCTAAGTCGGCTCCTCCCCTTTGCATGTGCCCCCCCTTGTGTGCGCTCTCCTTGCACGCGTGGCCCTGTGGGTCTAACACAGACATGTATGTAAGATAACATAAAGGTAATATTAAGGCATTGTATATATTGATCACTAATTTGCATATCAAAACCATCAGTAATTATGCACAAATCGATTATTTATTCACACATCAAAACCAATACTTATTATGTCAAGAGTCGATGGAAAACAGATCCACTAGTTAACCTCATTATGTTGAAGGTTTGTCATAAGTCCGTACATCAACTATTTCATAAAATAAGAAATCCCATAAACGTTTATAACAAATGACGCAATGGCCATAAAGGATCCATAACTTCATTCTAGCTACAAGCATTTGGAAATCCAATCATGTTGAAAGAAAAATCACGGGATGCTTTCATAGGAATCCTTTTTCAAATACAAACAACATACACCATATTCTGAAATCAGAAGTTATAGAATTCTTTACCCGACTTGTTCCTACGGTGTTACTCACCTCGAGCAATTCCTGCAACTTCTTGCCTTTTGTTTTCCCTAAACTTGACAACATAAATATTATAAGTTTTCATCATTACATATCCCACTTGGTTAATTAAGATCATTAGAATTTTTAGTGAATTTCACCATCTGGTCAGGTTTTAATTCCTCTCTCATTGACTCTATCGTTTTTATTTAGCTCTTAATGAGTATTCCCATCATTCACCACACTCCATTCTAACAGTAAGATTCAATAAGATCACATATTTTATAATAGCAAACTAACCTCATTTAGTGTTAATTTTTATAAACATCCAATTTTGAATGAAGTTACAAACAAATCAATGTTAAACTTTTAAGAATTTCACTTAAATCAAATTCGTTCAAGCTCAAAACTTAGCAATTAGCATCAAAGTCCGTACTTCCCTTAATCAGCTTGCTAATCTTAGCAAAGATATCATCTTTCATGAAGTTTAGCATCTAATTCATTGGATATCAAAGGATCAACAGATATTCAACTCAAACAGGTTCTATAGAACCATAAACATGAAGGGATTCAATTTTTAAGGCTTTGATTAGTAAATTAGGCCAAATCATAATTTTAAAGAAATTTAATCCTTGATATCACTTACAAAAACTCATCTTTTTAAACCCTAGATTAATTTAGAAGAAGATCAATGAAATCCTAGCTTCAACCCCTTGGTCAAGCTTCACAAAAGAGGTGTAAGGGAGGGGAGTTTCTTCCTTAGCTGGCCAAAAATGAGGAGGGGATGGTGCTCAGCTCAGTTTCCCTTTGGTGGGCTGAAAAGATAAGAGGAAGGAATGGTACTCGGGTTGGTGCGACTTTCTTCTTGGCTGAGCACTATCAAGGAGGAGATGAAGGGGTTGATGATGCAAGTGTTTGAAGGGAGAGACAATAAAGAGAGAAATGGGAGAGAGGCTGTGATGGAGGTTCTTACTCGGGTTAAGCATCCCTCAAGATATTTCTCTCTATTATCACATGTGGTGAGGTGGCAACGAAAATGTATATCACATTTGTTCTTTTCACTATTTCCCCCCTCTTCTTAAGTATACATGGTTTCCCTTCGCTTGTCCAATATTCTTTGCAACAATTATCTTTCTTAACATTATAATTAATGACAATTTCATCGCAACGGTTCCAAGCAATTACTGACTCGGCCTGCTATTAGTTCTTCGGGTTTAATATTTCTTGACTATTACAGTTGTATTGTTGTTTTCTTCTTTGTTTTATAGTGAAAGATTATCTTGTTTGGCAGTGGACATAATCCCCGGTTGTGGCCAAACCACGTTTAGCTTCTTGGTGTTTGCTTGTGGTTACTTGAGCTAGATTTTTATTTCGCATTGGTTAGCCATTGTTGTCTTGCATCTTGGGTTGGGATACTCTTCAACCCAAGCATATTCTGCCATGTAATTGTGGTCTTTTTTATTAAATCACTGAACTCTTTGGTGGTCACCATCCATTTCTATTTTTCATGGATGCTATTTTAGTTCTTGATTTTGTACTTCTGTTTGTTGGCTTCTCCTGCTAAATACATGAACTACAAAAAGTATTTAGAATATTGCGGCTGTTCCAGCATCTCATTTCTTGTCATTTGGTGGATCTCACGATGCGAGGTGATTTTTTTTACATTTGTTAATAAAAGAAGGATATTATTTTTTTCAGTCATTTGAGTCATGTCTCCATAGATTTTTTTAATTTATGCTTGTGAAATTACGGTATATTTGCTATGATTCGATGAACAATATTGTACTGTTTAAAAGTGCAAGAAAATGGAACACACCCCAAAAGACCAGAATCTTTATCATAGTATTACTAATTTCCTCCCACTTATTGATCTATGGAACTATAAAAATCATACTGACCTGAGATCACTGATCACTGCTTCTTGTCTGACCAGCTTGAACAGCTTGTTGTTGAAAATGTCCTTGCATTCAACGAGGGTTTTTGGATTCGGCTTGCAGCTAGAACAGACACATGCAAATCTGAAGATGATAAAGCATGGTTTTTTACTGGGTTGATGATTTTTCATCTTTTAGTTTTCTTTTTCAATTAATGAAATTTATTTTAATTTTAGCATGTTTATCCTGATGTTTCTATCTGAAAAGGCTATTCTACTTTGCAGAAGGATTATGAAGAATTGGCGGTGTCTATAATGAGCATAGTTGATCGTCTAGTTCATAAAACCAATGTAATGCATCCTACGTTTAAGTGCTTACAAAGTCTGATTGCCATTATGTAGTGAGTTTACATAGAATGTGGTATTTTGTTGAACTTTCAAAAGCGTAGACAGCATTGGATAGGTCTTGGTAGTTCAGTAGCCTTATATTTTTCCTGGAAAAATCATGTTGTGTATGGTTGTTAACTTATGAAAATACTGGTTGAATGTTGAACTACAGTTTTATACTCTTCTACGAGTATCCTTTACTGCATTAGGTTATTATGAATTGATGTCAAAGTCACTTCTAACTAGCATGTGTATGTCATATTCCTACTACTTGGAAATATCCCTTTATGTGTGGTTCTGGTTTTTTATTTTTATCTTTCATTTTTCAAATACATGTTGATGTGGCTCAAGTTATACATTCTTTCTTGTAGGAGAAGATAGAATCTGCAACAGATATACTTAAGGAAATCCTTAAGCCAGTAGTCGATGAAACTGAAGAAGTGTCATGGCCTCCGAGAGATCCTGAGGCTCTCATAGCGATGCAAAATGTAAGTCATAAGTTGGATATTATCACATAGAAAGTAGCCTCTCTCCAAGCAATAATATTTTTAACCAATTGTTCCATCTGGCTTTAGTATGCGCACCTTGCCACAAGCCTGTGGTTCAATGGGTTTCAGGTAAACTGTGGATGATGCGAATGAGTTCACAGGTACCTTTTACAAAAAAGGATAAATCCCAATGGAACATACAACCTAAAATAAATAGAAGGTGCACAGAACACCGATGGGGATCACAGGTTCACCAAACATCCACACGCAAAAACTCAAATTCGTAGGTACTTATATTAAAGCATGATGGATGGGAAGCATACAATTAAGCTAGCATCAGCATGCAGTTAAGCTTGGGAAGATAAGTGAAAACTCGTTTATCTTAGGAGAAGATGCATAGTAATCAGGTGACCAAGATGTATTTCCATGCGAAATGAATATTTGTTAAGTCTTTCTAAGGTGCATTGGTTTGTGCTATAACTATTTTCTTGAAGAAGAATACATGTTCACATCATACTAGTAGTTTAGTCACTTCAGAAAATGAAGGTTTGAAAAACATTCTTGTGGATCAGTTGTGTTGTGATTGATCTCCTTCAAATGGTTGTTGCCGAAAATCCTGCTTCTTTTCTATTTTAGATTTACTGTATTATTAAATTACTTCATGTATTTATAAGGAAATAGCTAAAAGGGAGCTAGAAGGACAACTTGATGAAGGGTTTCTTTCAGAGGTCAACGCCCAATTGCGTCAAGTAAGTTTGACTTTTCACTTGTAAGTTTCGTAATATTTGACCTTTCTTTTCCATCCCGTTGTGAGCTAAAGTTCCTATTTTCGTTTTTCCTCACATACGTTGCAGGCCAAAGAAGATGGAGATAAACCAGGTTTTGAGGCAATGCTGCAAAAAGTCTTACAAGTTTATGCTTCGAAAGTCCTCTGTAAACGTAGTTATGCATACAAAGGTGTGTACCTTTATTAAGGTTTACAGGTTAAACTTTTGAATGGCATAATTTCATGTTTGCATTCACTCAATAACATTCCACTGCACCCTTCCTGAATGAAATCGAGCCATTTCCATGGTTTTTTTTTCTCTTTTTTTCTTTTTTTGATGAGGAGATGAGCCCTTTACATGGTTACCATATACTTTCATGAGATCCTGAATGTCACGCTGACGCTTCTAATCTCCATGGAGGAATGCTTCTTCTTGAAAGAATGCTTCTGATTGGTCATGTATCAGAAGCCAACTCTCTATTCAACAAACAATACCCACAGTTTATCTAGAGATACACTTACTCCCAGAAATGGAAACAAAATGCGGAGAATTTTGTATATACATCACTAGAGAAACTTAATTCCACTTGTAATTCTGCACTTTTGTCATGTATATATGTATTTTTTTCATCTTTTCAGCAGAAATTCTTCATATCATCCATTAGGAGTAACAAAAATCATCAAGTATGGATCATTTTTCTTAAATTATCAAGACTGTCTTTCTGTATGTTTCCAAGTAGCAGGTAAACTGAGTGCTCAAACCTTTGTAGAACAGTGGAAGGATTTGTCCCAAGGCCATCATAACTCATAAGAGAAAAATAATGCATCATATAGATACTGACTCACCGGCAACTATGTAACAATGACTCCATATTAGTTGATCATTTTATTCAAGTTAGGAATGAATTTAGTTACAAACTAAACTAAAGCTAAGAATCTATTTTTTATCATACTAATTTGGTTATTTCTTTCTAAAGAGAAATCGTTAAAATGACATGAAAAGAGATATGAAGGTCATGTTCTTCTTCCCCTAGTGGAGTTTGCTTCAAAGTTTTTTTATATTTCTGCCCTTGATTATATCTTTCCAACTAAGCTTCTGCTGTTTGGTTCTCTAATATACGTTCACTATATCCTGCAAGAACTTCTGCAACAAAATGATGTCTAATTGTATGTTCTCGTGATTGGTTTGTTTTCACTCATTAAAACTAGCACCTTGATTTTTATTACTTGTTAGAGAAGTAGATCTTATTTTATTTCATTGATGGAGTGCTCCAATTGCCGTGCAGGAGACAAAATTTTGGCAGCAGAAAAATTCCTCGAAACCATAATCGAGGGTAAGTTGTACATGTCAAATCAAGTCATGATACAATGTAGACCATACAAAATAGTGTCATAGTAGCATTCAACTAGATTTACTGGTCTATTGCTTCTTACAGTAATGTCATTGACATTTGATTCCTGTGTCCTATTGGAGTTTCCTGCCTTGCGCATGATTTTATGTGCAGAAATACGTGTGGAAGTGGTATAGGGTTACATTTTAGGATATTCATTAAAAGAACATGGTGCTCGTAATTAACGTTTTGAAGTGTCATGTTGGATAAGTATAAGTTTAAAGTGTAAGCTAATAATCTTTAGCTGGTGCTCCATATGATTGCATTGTAATTGTACCTGAGAGTATTGTATCATTGCAGCTCCTGAAGAGGACTGGAACAAGCTATTGATCGATGGATTAAGCATTGGAAAGGGGGAGATCTCACCAGACGAATTTTATTCTGTCATTAAAAAGCGAATCGAGAGGATCTTAATTCGGACAGTAAGATTAACGACTCTTTTGACGCTCTGATTCTTGACTGATTGGACATTTTAATTTGATGTTCATGGTTGTGATGTTCAGTAGTATTTTGCTGCAGGAGGGAGGTTCATATCAGCAGCGTATCCTTACGGAGTATGTTAGAGGCATTCAATCAAGAGCCGAGGAAGTTGTCCAAGCCTTTCAAGGCCCGCAACAATGAGATCTCTCTCCCCCCTGTATGGTGCAATATGAGGTATTCGTGCCATGAAAATTTTGGGAACAGCAGTGATTACGAAACACTGAGAACAATCAGCTTTACAATCATTCTTTAATTATATAGCAATCACTGATTTCTTATAAGAGCAAAATGATGATCAAACAAGGCAGGTAAACATGCTTTCGTGCAGAAAATGTGAAAGCCCAGATGGAACAGGAACAGAAAATTGTGTCGAGATTAGTTGCCCGTCGAGAAGCTCTTGATGGGCGAGGGAGAGGACATGGAAGTGTCAATCCAATGAGTCGGTCGGTCTTTGGCCAAAATCATTAGCCATGTAGCATCAAGAAGCAAGATTGTGTCGATCAAGAGTCAAAATGTTTTTCAGACCCCAAATTGTGGAAGATACCATCAAGATACTGAATGCTGATAAAGTTTCGGGCTTTGCATGTTGCCAATCTGTTCATGTATTCAGTTGGTTGAGCGTTGTCACTCCCTGTTTCATTTTACCTTCTACCAAGCAAACATATTTGAACGGTACGTATCAACGTTATCCTCATGGCCAGGAGAATGTGATATCATATTGTACTAAAATTTAGGTTGGTTTTCATCTGGGAGTTACTTTGCCAACATACCATTTTGCTCACTGCACATACCGCCTAACTTTTTCGCTCACCGTGCATGTTACATCCCATGTTGCCCAACGCTAACATATTTGAGTTGAAGTTGAAAGTTTCTCAACGCACACATACCTAATTGAAGTGCGCGAAAGAAAAATCGTTAGGTTTTGAGTTTTCTAAAAAGAATACCAAAGAATTTTTGAGAGCCAAGAGAGATCCGAAGATTTCTTGAGAGATCCAACAACGTTGTATTGCGAGATCGAAAGATGTAAAAGCTGTATTGCGAGATCGAAAGATGTGTTGCTTTTTCGCGCCCTAAAATTGTTCAAAGGAATGTGATTCAAATCATCATGCGGTTGGCAAATAAACGTATGAAGTAAAGATATGAAAATTTTAAGGAACTAAAAGTTTTTGTAGAGAGAAAAAGGGAGGAAATTTTTTTTGGATATTTTGTGTGTGGAAATTATTAAGTAATATTTATTTTTGGTACATGAACGCATGTAAATTATACCGTCTCAGGTAAATTACTCACTGACGCCATGTCTCGTGAAAATTATTTTGATATTTAGGTGAATGTTGTGAATGGGTATTTACTGGGTTGGGTGAGTTATTGGGCCAACCCAAGTGGTTGGGCCCATACCCACTTGTATTCTCCCCTTTGGCTATAAATATAAACTTGAGGGCTCTCCTCTCGGCACTTGATTCATAACACGTTATCAGCACGAGCCTCTAAAAATTTTTTTTCCACAAATTTTTTCCGTTCGTTGCGAAGGCGAAGGCGAAGGCGAGACGGGAGATCCACGAGCGCGGTGCAAGGCTTCCTCCATCAAGGGTCGTCATCCGCGTGGGGCTTCGAGCAACCGTCGCTATATCCGGAGGACGGATATAGAGGTAAAAACACTAAAAACGATATTTTTAATCATACGTATGATTACCCCTCCCCTAGATCTCACAAGATCGTCATGGGGATTCATCGTCGCCTTGAAAACGACGGATTTTCATCCCAAAAACCCAATTTTTAGGGTAAAAACCCAAATTTTTAGGGTAAAAACCCTAATTTTGAACCCTCCGGCGGCTACCCGTCACCGGACCTCCCCAAAACCCTCCCCTCGCCGGAAACCCCCCCACCACCACCATGGCCGCCTCCCCCTGCAGGGGGGGCGGCCCCCGCCGCCGCCCCCTGCAGGGGGGGCGGCGGCCCCCGTGTCCGCCTCCCCCTGCAGGGGGGGCGGCCCCCGCCGCCCCTCCAGCAGGGGGGCGGCCCCCGCCGCTCCCCCCCCTGCAGGGGGGGGCGGCGGCCCCCGAGGCCGCGCCCCCCTGCAGGGGGCGGCCTCCGCGGCCGCGCCCCCCCCCCCCCCCCCCCCCCCCCCGCCGCCCCCCCCCCCCCCCCCCCCCCCCCCCCCCCCCCCCGCAGGGGGCGGCGGCGGCGCCGGCCGCGCCCCCACCCGCAGGGGGCGGCGGCGGCGCCGCCCCCCCCCCCCCCCCCCACCCAGCAAACCCTAGATTCAGGAGGAAAAAAAAAGACAAAAGACAAAATCCTGTGGGCCTGAAGCCCACAGGCCGCCTGTGGGCTTCAGGCCCACAGGCCAATTTTTCTCTTAAAAAAACAGATCTGTGGGCCTGAAGCCCACAGCAGATCTGTGGGCTTCAGGCCCACAGATTTTCAAAAAAAAAGGCCTATGGGCCTGAAGCCCATAGGTCGACTGCGGACTTCAGGCCCGCAGGCTGGTTTATCTGGAAAAAAAAAATTGGGGGGAGGCAAAGGCTATAAGCTCGCCTCAAAAGGCAACTTGTTAGCCTGAAAATTAATTCAAAAAGGGGTTCTAAGGGCAAAATATTCGTGAAAAATCACGGTAAATTACGGGACAAATATCGGGCAGGCGAGGACTTTTTGGGGATTCTTGGGGGGGCTTTTGGGATGATGAGGGAAACTTTTTCCTCTGACAAAGAAAATGTTTATTTTGGGCTCTTAATCAATTTAATTGATTAAACCCATTCAATTTACAACCTTTGCATTGTGATGATTTTTTTTTTCTGCAAAAATCATATTTACATGCTTTGCATCTCTGGTATATTCTGTTGGATACTATATGCGTGGTTGTGCATTGTATTTAAAACTTAATAATTAGGAAGATCCTGCGACCGCTCTGCCGTTAGTAACCTAACGGTGTATGACGTTGCCCAGTGGTCCAATAATTATTAAGTGTTTAAATTATCTATCCATCTCTGCGAATAGTAAATGCCTGTGATGCCTGTGATGAAAATGTCTGATGAAAATGTTGATGAGCACAATATTTCTGCATGAATTGCTAAATGTGGTTTTTGGATCGGCCGTTTAGTCCCACAGTTTATTTCCAGCACTTTTCTTTTATTTTTGAGAGAAATTGTAGTGAGGAATTTATGTAAATGTCAAAGAAAGAAGACCAACTTCCACGAAGACGGAGGCCACGCTTGAAGATGGAGATATCATATGGGACCCACGGGGTTTCCAAAGTTGTATTTTCATTTTCTTTAAGCTGCAAATTTGTATAATTTGGACTGTGGACTCTTTTGGACTCTTTCTTGTGGGACTGGCCGATCCACACATTTAGTTTTTCATTAAATATTGTCTCCGCATGAAAATGTTTTCTCTGAATTAATTATTCATGCATGTTTGTGCTCTGCTAGATAAATGGCTAATATTGCAAGCGTTAATTTCGAAGTACTGGAAGCATCAGGTAGAAACTATCTAAGCTGGCAGCTAGATGTAAAGTTTCACCTGCGGGCAAAGACCCTCATCGCTGCTGTGACTGAAAAAGAAAACGTTAGCGATATAAGAGAAGGCGCAAGCCATCATCTATATTCGCCGCCATGTGGACAAGACCTTAAAGGCTGAATACCTTACGGTCGAAGATCCACTTGAGCTATGGACTGCCCTTGAGGACATGTATAAACATCAGAAAGATGTTATACTCCCATGGGCACGATACGAGTGGGAGAACCTGAGACTGCAGGACTTAAAATCCGTTGCTGAGTACAACTCAGCACTGTTTAGCATCACCGCACGCCTGAAGTTGTGTGGTGAAAAAGTCTCAGAAAATCGCATGCTGGAAAAAACGTATACGTCCTTCCATGAAAAAAAAAATGCGATACTCATGCAGCAATACCGTGAACGAAAGTTCACCAAGTATTCCGAGCTGCCGCCATGTTTACTCATGGCCGAGTAAAACAGAGAGCTTCTTCTCTCCACTCACAATATACGCTCCCCGGCACTGCCCCCCACCAGAAGCTCACTATTCCTCTTCCTTCAAAAAAGAAGAGAGATAATAAAAGAAAAGAAAGACCACAGAAGGGGGGTCAACAGAAAAATGCCAAGGGCCATGCACAGCAACAGCGAAATAATGAAAGTAAGCGGAAGTTCACAAGGCACAGAAATAACAAAAATAGAAATGATATCCCCCCACCCAAGAGGGAATGTGAAGACCAGTGCCAAAATTGTGGCATGAAAGGCCACTGGTCCAGACTGTGCCGAACTCCGCATCATCTCCAGGATTTGTATAAAGAGAACAAGAAAAATAAAGCTGAAACAAACCTGATGACATCTGATGCTCCAGTTAAGTTTTTCAGCTGACGACTTCGAAAATAATGGCATGCTTAACTAGCCTTTTACTTTTATCTTAGCAAATTGTTATGAGAGCTTTTTGTATTACGCAATCTGTTTTGATTGAAAAATTTTAGTAGACAACAAATGAATATGTCTATCTGAATATGCATGTGCCTTTATGTTTCATATTTTGAAACTGCTCTCATAAATGCTTAGTAGACAATAAACACGTACGATTTCTTTCAATACAAAGCCCAATATCAGGGCTATATTGAAGATCCAGGGAATGCAACACAGTTGCCCCTAAACGACACAAAAATAATGGATGCACTAATCCCTCCGAATTCCAAAAAGAAACTTTCTAAGTTTCAAGGACATCCGTTTCAACGGATCCCACTTGGAAACAGCAAATGTAAATGAAAAATTACCGTATGCAACGTCTCAAGAAAAAGGAGTAAAATCCACACTTGAACGTTTTGAGAGCCTTATAGGCCTCTACCATACGAAGATTCGGAGAAAGGAAGCAGAATTAAACGGAGCACCTGAAGTGCCCTACATCAGCCGAGTTTTTACTCTGGCATGATGGACTTGGCCACCCTGGATTTGTAATGATGCACAGCATCTTATCCTATGGGTATGACTTGAAGAACCAGAAGATTCTTCAGAAGGGAAAAATTCCCTCGCATCCCTTACTATAAGGGAAGATTAATTACAAGGCCATCTCCACGAAAAGTTGAAAAAGGATCTCCACGCTTCCTCAAAAAGAATACAAGGAGACAGATGTGGATAAAATCCACCACCCCTAGTGGGCTATTTTGGTACTTCATTGTACTGATAAATGCATCCTCAGAATATTCGTACGTATGTCTACTACAAGACCCGCAACTTAGCTTTTCCAAAGCTATTGGCACAAGAATAAA
>JAULAV010006758.1:0-25000 GCA_030789695.1 Scilla litardierei | reverse complement strand
TATGTATGTATGTGTATGTTCTCTCTCTCTGTGTGTGTGCGTGTGCGTGTGTGTGCGTGTGTCTGTATGTATCTGTATGTATGTATGTGTACGTTCTCTCTCTCTCTCTGTGTGTGTGTGTGTGTGCGTGTGTGTATCTGTGTGTGTATATAAAAACTAAAAAACTGCAAAAACAAATAAAAACAACATAAATAATCCAAAAAAAATTGAACGTCCGTCATGTGCGCCATAAACCACCATATGGCACGTGTTATGGCGGAAATAGCGGGTGCCATGGCGGAAATAGCGGACGGGGCCATATCATGCTGAAAAGCGGATGGCGAATGGCGATGAGCCCAAAAACCGCCAGGCCATTCCGCCATAGCGCCCATGGCGCCGCCATTTGATAACACTGTTTTGCATACGGACAATTTATCAATAGCATCATCTCCATTTCATTATAGAAAAGCGCCCAACTGAACCCTGCTGGATCGGTCTACATGTCGATCAAATTGTATGAAAATTTTCCGACCCACTTAATCTTGGCTTGGCTTGGCTTGGGACTCCGGTAAAAACTCATTTCATTTAAAATGGTATGGGTGCAATGGCCATAATCTATATTACAAATGAGGGATGTTATCAAGAGAAATTGGATAAGAGATACTGTACAAGAGAAATTGGATAAGAGATGAGATTTTGAGAGGAGTTGTGGAATTTTGCACATTCAACCCCCGGGTTTTGCATTTTTGCCCATAGACCATCCACACATACACACACACACACCCCCCCCCCGACCGATGTTTTCCAGTATATAAAGTTAGACGGAATAAAACTTAGCAAAAGCTGGTTTACCGCATGGATGCATAATACCAACTTAGACTCTATATATATCACATTTAACAGGATGGGGAGAAAATGTTCAGACAGGTTCTCAATTAAATACATTTACCTTCACATAACTGTACAAAATACCATCACGCATAGCCTTTGACCTCACTCTTCTCGCTGCGACAGCCAACTGACTTTCATGTTAACTCCCTTCGCCAAGAGGGTTGCACCACTGACTTTTACCTTCCTGCCACAATATCATATGCACTGATTAGATTTAACATTCGCGGGTCAAATTTACCTGCGAATTTTTTCCACATGTTACGGTTCGGTACCTTTACAACAGCATCAAGCCAACAACATTAATCACCATGTCCAATGAGCTCATTGATTGGCTCACCAGAATATATATTTCCTGGTTCGCTACAAACAGTATTCGCCTGCATGAATGTTTAAGGTTTTAACCGAAGAATGATGTTAGGAATGATAAACACCAAGCACGAAAGAGCTTACAATAGAAAGGTGGTTCAAATGGTTAGAAGACTCTACCTGCCTGGATGGGCAACTCCAACAGCCATGATCACCAGGTTGTTTGTGTGCATAGCACGTACTTATCTTCTGAGAAGGCCTCTCGTGGCTTAGCTCTGGTTGACAATTTGATGGGTGCATTATAGTTTTGTCATTTTGACTTAGAGGAGGTGATGATTGGACCTGATCACCTACACTAACATTCTCCTCCGTAGTACCAGCACCGGCACCAAGTTTCTGATCAGCTCCACCATCTTTTCTAATAGCTACGACCTTTCTAGCAGCCTCTCGTAGAGCATGCAGCGCAACATTGTAAGCATCTGCAGATGATGCCCCAACTTCAGCACATCTGATGGCTTCACGACAAAGACTGTTGTATCGTGACGTTGGAGATTCCAGGTCAGTCTGATGCGGTTCAAACTTGTCCTTCGATTTTTTCGTGCTACCAGTACCGGATGAATGTTTTCGCTTCCGTAAACGCCGCCTTTTCCTCAATGATCCAAGTGCATGATTATGTGCCTTCTCAAATTTAGAGACAACCCATTTCCCCGAATTATTTCTCTTTACCATAAGCATGGCTTTACAACCTACCCTTGTTGCTTCCCGAGGCCTTTTTATCTTAACTTCAGCAGTGGCATCTTTCTTCACATAGTGTCCCTCTTTTGAACACACAAATAACCGGGATATAATGGACTTATCACGCTTTGATCGATAGTATGTGCTAACACGCATGTTGAACCCGGTTTGCCTAGAGTATGCCAAGTAAAATACTTTTGCATCTTCTTCAGATTGAAATTCCATGCCTTCATATGGTTCTGAATTAGCATCTCCCTCGACAACTAATGCCTTCTCAATTTCACTCATCTCATCATCTTCTGGTTCCGAATGATCGTCATCTGATTTTGCCCTAGGAATCAGTAAATGATTATGATTTTTGACCAGTTTTGAAACAACCCACTTCCCTGAATCTCTCTTTTTCACCATTATCATAGCCTTGCAACCAATTCTTGTAATGGCTCTCGGCCGCTGAAGTTTTTCTTCGCCGCTTTCGTCTTTCTTGGCACGAAAGCCTTCTTTAGAACATACGATCAAGCGAGATATAATTGAACGGTCACGTTTTGAACGATAGTAAGAACTAACGCGTGCCCTGAATCCAACACCCCTAGCATAGTCCTTGTAGAATGTTTGTGCATCCCGTTCAGACTCAAATTCCATGCCTTCACGTGGCTCAAGACCAGGTTCCCCTTCAGGGGGGACAATTACCATTTCAAGAGGATTATCCACCATCCCATCGAAAAATTGTACATCTCTTCCCACAGGATTTTCAATCACTTCACCTTCACGTGCATAGGGATCAAAATCCAGCATTACCACTTTCCCCTGTGTTCCAAGTAGATGATTATGAATCTTCTCACATTTTGAAATAACCCATTTCCCTGAACTTTGCTTCTTCACCATAATCATGGCTCTGCAACCAACCCGAGTGATCATTCGGGGACGCTTCGTTTTTCCTTCATCATTTGACTCTTTAGTTGACCGAAATCCTTCTCTAGAACACACGAGTTGCCGAGAAATAATTGTTTGGTCGCGTTTTGAGCGAATGAAGGAACTAACACGTACTTTGAAACCAACCTGAGCGGCATATGCATTGTAGAAAGCCCTTGCATCCTCTTCTGAATCGAATTCCATGCCTTCATATGGTTCAAAAACTTCCTCTCCTTCACATGCAAAGAGTCCCCGTGCAACAGAATTTTCCAACACATCATCAACGTCACCTATACGAGGTTCAATATCAACTGCCAGGACAAATAAATGGGCAATCCAGTGACATTATATAATATCAAATGATCAGAGATTACAAAACCATTAAAGGTAGAGTGTTCCGAGAATATATAGACCCACAATGATATCAAGAAGAATGCTGGAGAAAGAAATTTTTTTGAAATGTCTACAATTAACAGGATACAGTGATGATATATTAGAATGGAATCTTAATTTGTCAACTCGCGCACATCCCTTCTGGCTAATTAGAATGTGTCACTTTTTATTTGTCATTTTGGCATTCCCAATTGTGCAACAATGCAGCAATATACACACATTGCAGCTAGAAAATATCTGAGAGGTACTAGCAAGTACACTTTCCGCAATTGACGTGAAAAATGTGAGCCCACTTAATTCAATTCTTTAGAAACATATCTTTTGCACTCTCAAGCCAACAATTACCTATTTGTGACCAGTGAGTTGCAACACAACGAATTGGTTTGTGTATCTAAACATCTCTTGTGGAACCCACATACATAAACCGTTGGCACAGTGTTGAAACAAGTTGCTTAGAGAAAATATCCATCATCTCTCACTGCGATACAGAGAAAAACTAGTCAGTATAAAAACGTCGATGGTGGTAAATCCTCCCTGAACACACCCTACAGTTTCTAACTGGACATTGATTAAGAGGCCACAAATTTATCCCCAAACACTAGTCGAACAAACAGGAACAAGTCTGAATCCCAGCACAAGCAGGAAATCATGAAGGAGATGATATGACAAACTTGTACAACATACCATGACATCCTTCTATGCTTGGGCATCTAAATCATAATATATCAGTACATTGTCTCCTAGAGAACTCTAAAGTATCGAATCCATTTTGGATATACCGAAGAACATGGATTGGATTAGGACTCAACCAATCTGCAAGTGCATCTTATTGGCATTTTCAAATTTGGGAATTGTTATGGCTTTATACTCAAACAGTTCAATTTGAAGTGGACCTAAGTTAGTGTTGATCCTCAACTAACCGAACCCCTCTAAAACGAAAGATTCAATCCAGAATAGTTATTCTTATATCAATGACCAATAACATGAAGTGGGCAACTAATATCCCACGTATGTGAAATAAAGGTAAATGAATTAAAAGATGTTAGGGATTGCCAGGGGACATGAGGAAGCGAAGAAAAAATACGGCTAATAAGAAAATAATGTTAGGCTCATGTGTGATTAAAATAGTACCATATCAAAACATAAGTAAATGTAAATGACACACAGCGAAATTTTGGCATTTACTTACTAGTTTATGCTTTTCAATTAGAAAATGTGCCATCTTATTATGTCACATCCTATTACCATGCCTTCGCTCCTTTACCCAGTTAATGGGATTGATTTGTCATAACAAATTGGCATCAAAAGCCTAGTTGTGGCCCAAGTGTGAGGTTAGAATCCATTGTGTGGCCTGATAGGTCTGGATTTGTATCCACGTGCGATGGAAGCTGGAACCGATGCCATTTGTGTTGGACCACGCAAATGCTCTTTTGCACGTCATTAAATGAGGGATAGTTAGCACATATAAATAATGTCATTATGTGGACCCATCACACGTGAAGAAGAAAACTTGTTAGGTTCCTGTATAATTAGAATGTGCGCACATCGAAAGCTGAAGTAAAAGTTAACGACGTATATTACAAGTAGGGCCTTCCCCACTAGCTTAAGTTTTTTCGGAAAAAAATATGTCCCAAGTTAATAGTACGTCTTCATTCGTTATCTCACCATGGGATCCATATGTATTAACAAATAACACCACAATGGAAACTCCAATGTTTGAAATCTTGATGATAACGATATGTCTCCATAATACATGTTGAACCATTAGGCCGGCCCTCAAGACAAATCGACCGATGGAGGTTAAGGCCCACAAGCGAAGCCCGACGTCTACTCGGTCAAAGCCCACCAGTCAGTCGTCCGTTGCACTCCCATCACTCGAATGTGGGATTGAAGGCGGCATCATAAATAGCGGGAACGTGGACAACGTTCGCTCTTATTAAAGAGGGGGAGATCATGGCACCATAATGGGTGACCGTAATCTCCCCAACGTCACCGAAAGGACTCATAAGGTCTATAAATACCAAAAGGGTTCCAATTCCCAAGATACGAGATCTAATACATAGACTCTACTCTTTCAGCTTAATATTCTTCCATTAAAGAGCGTGTGACGTCAAATCTGAGATGAACCTCTGTGGGTCGATCTCAGCTGCTTCAAACTCACTCTCTTCCTTAAGTTCCCATACTAACTTAAGTATAGGAGAGGATTTGGATCGGGACCCAGATCCGACCCCCCCCCGACGTTTTCTTGTGGTGTAAATCGACGAATCTCCATCTCCTGCAAGGGTCGCTTCCGAGCTTCTCAGCTTCGAACTACCGACGTACAAGCTGCTCGAAGGTCGGTCGAGCACTGCATCTCAATCAACATCCATCAATCAACCCAGGTTCTATCAACCTCGGGTCCCATCCAACTCGCTGACGAGGCTCCGACTCAGCACGAAAGGTCCACGTCAGCTACTCAATTGTTTTGGTCGATTTTGGACTTAACATTTTGGCACCGTTTGTGAGAAACATTAACCAGCTTGACATCCCGAAGCGATCAAAAAGCTATATCGGCGGAACCCAGCAATATCGGACCGATCCAAGGTCCGAAGGAGAAACCAAAAGCGAACAGCGTCCTGGTGGAGGATGCCTCGGGCTCTACGTCCCCACCAAAGCGACCTGCGAAGGCCACCAAGGAGCCTAAAGTGACCCAGAAGAAATTCACCAAATTCACATAACAGGTCGACAAGAGTCTCGGTGTTTTGGCGACCTTGATACGCCAAAGCATGTGACATCCATCGCTCTCAAATGAGCAACTACTGCCACCGAACCCGACCCTGACGCCAACAGAGGCACAGCCTTGCTCAGTGAACAAGGAGATCCGAGAGCAGATCGGCAGGAGATCAGCCTGCATAATACAAACCCCACGTCTCACCAATACGGTGGCATGGGGATTGACAATCGTGTATTCGGTTTCCAGGGAGAACCCGGTCCTTCCAACTATAAGGAAGCGACTCGTCACATCCTGGATCAGGTAATACACTGGGCTTCCCCAGTTATCACCCCTCAATCTCGCAGGTGGATGTGGGAGGAGAGATGAGATCCCGAACTGATCATCGGGAGCTAATTACGTGCAAGACGGAGAATGGAGATCTCCACTCATCCAGTCGCGCTTCGGCGAACCCCACTGAAGGAGAGTATTACTTCCGCTCCTCCTCATCCGAAGTTCAAACTCTCTGCCTTACCAGCTTATGATGGCAAAGGCGACCCGTGGTCGCACATCCATAAATATCTGAACGTGATGCTGCTTCACGGGGCTGATGAGCTATACCTTTGTCGAGCCTTCCACGCTACCCTATTTAAGAGGGCAGAAGGCTGGTACGAAGAGTTACCCGACGGATGTATCAGGTCATTCGACGAATTAGCTGATATGTTCTGCAAGCAATTCGTCGCGGGTCGACGTCCTAAGAAGAAGTCCTCCCACCTTTTCTCCCTTAAACAGAACGAGAATGAGTCAATTCGAGCCTTCGTCCAAAGATTTAATGACGAGAGGCTCGATGTAGAGGAGACGCCGGACGTAACTGTCATTGCGACGGTCACTCAAGCAGTACGGAACAAACACCTGCGAAGGGCGCTCCACCAGTTCCCCCATAACAATCTCGCTGAGATGTTCAATATAATGGATCGGTTCACCATCTCCGAAGAAGTGGAGGAACCGGTTGGAATTAATGGAAAAGGCACTCACGCCTGCCGTGGAGACACCAGGCGAGAGAAACCAACTCGGGGAACCCCTTGCCAAGAGTCTCGAGACAAGATACCCAGAGAGAGGAGCCCTCGAAGCAAGGAGCGTCCTACTTATGCAAAGCCAAGCGCTCCCAAGACGGAGGTCCTCGCTTACGCCCCACGGGAAGAGCGGGTCCAAGAATCAGCCAAGAAAGGCAAGTATGAGAAGAGGGACGGGCTCAAATTTTGCAAGTACCACAATGACTACGGGCACGATACCAACGACTGTTAGACTCTCAAGAAAGAGATCGATGCACTGGTCAAGCGAGGGCATCCCAAAAACTCATCCAACGATCACCCTAGCAAGGAGGGACCATCGAAGCAGACGGGCAAGATGACAGGGTCGCCGGTCACCAAGGTGGTCGACTAGCAAGCCACCAAACTCAGGATCGAATAAAAAAGGCGTGGGACGAAAGCAGCTCTGACGAAGTTCGGAAACACCTGTACGCCTTTTATTTTTTATTCATTTCAATAAAGCATGTTTTCCCATCAAGTAAAGTTTTGCCTCCTTTTCGAAACCAAGCATTCATAAATGTTACGAGAGCTATCCCATTACACTCCCCACTAAAAGGATCTGATCCCTAGGGGATCTGGATAAGTCGAACCCATATTGATGAGACTCATGTGAACGACCCTAATGCGTCGTCAGCCATAAGCCGCATGGCCACCTCTTCGCCACTGAACGACTCTCCTAATGTGTCGTCAGCTGTAAGTCGAAGGAGCCACCCCTTCGCCACTGAACGACTCACCTAATGCGTCGTTAGCCGTAAGTTGAAGAGGCCACCCCTTCGCCACTGAACGACTCTCCTAATGCGTCGTCAGCCGTAAGTCGAAGGGGCCACTTCTTCGCTACTGAACGACCATACTGCATCGCCAGCCGTAAGTCGAAGGGGCCACCCCTTCTCGCCACTGAACGACCCTACTGCGTCGTCAGCCGTAAGTCTAAGGGGCCACCCCTTCGCCACTGAATGACTCTCCTAACGCGTCGTCAGCTGTAAGTCGAATGGGCCACACCTTCGCCACTAGATAACCCTACTGTATCGCCAGCCGTAAATCGAATGGATCACCCCTTCGCCACTGAACGACTCTCCTAACACGTCGTCAGCCGTAAGCCGAAGGGCCACCCCTTCGCCACTGAACGACTCTCCTAAGGCATCGTCAGCCATAAGCCGAAGGGCCACCCCTTCGCCACTGAACGACTCTCCTAAGGCATCGTCAGCCGTAAGTCAAAGGGGCCACCCCTTCGCCACTAAACGACTCTCCTAACGCGTCATCAGCCGTAAGTCGAAGGGGCCACCCCTTCGCCACTAAACGACCATACTACGTCGTCAGCCATAAGCCGAAGGGCCACCCTTTCGCCACTGAACGACTCCCTCATGTCGTCAACCGTGATTCGAGGGAATCGCTCCCTCGCCGCTAAACGTTGCGGTCTATTTCTTACATGGTTCGATAGCTTATCCTCGATCATCTTGAGCAAGGGTCTAACCCATCGAAAGGGGCCATCAAGCAGTATGATCGCACGGCATAAGCGACGACAAACAAAGATATGCAAACCAACTCTCCTGGCACTTTTGCTACAAAATTGTTTTCGTTTACATCTACATTACCCCCATACATTCAAAAATTAAAGCAGAAGTAAAAGGAGCACCAATATTCTACAACGGCTGGCTAGGCCCTTGGTCTCCCTCCAGCACGACCACGGGCTCTTGGTCTCACGAAGCACTAGCTCCTGCATTGTCACCCGTCATTGTGACACCTTCACCAGAGGCAGCAGCCTCCTCGGTGCCTTGACTCAACTCATCGTCACCGAGGTCCGGAAACATCACCGGGATTTGATCGATCTCAGCAGAGAGGTCAGGGAATCGGTCCTTCAGTTCTGATCGACACCGCTCGTAGCCTTCCATGTACAGCTCGTCGAAATCGGACAGAGAATCCTTGAATTCCTGGATCGCCCTCTCCGCTATGACCTCGGCGTTAGCTCGCTCTTCCAACAGAGCCTTCTCTGATCGCTCCTTTAAAACGACTTGTTCCGCCTCCCTCTTGCGAGACTCGTGTATCTCACGATCGAGCCACAGAAGGTTATCCATTCTCGATTCGCAAAGCAGGCTGAGTTTAATCAGCTCAACTTGAGACTTCTCCACATCCAACCTAACGGCCTCCAGGGTGACTTCGTGATTGGCCACCACTGGAGCGCACCGACGCAACACAGCGGTGGCCACAAGAGCCTGCAAACAATGCACGATAGTTAACATCCGTGCTTGCATCACCCACAATGGACGCTGGTGCAGTGGTTACCTGGACGTTAGCATGGACGGCTATCGACGCAAGCCTCTCGTAATCGACTCTCTCCACGACAATACTGTCCCGTGGAAGGGTCGTATTTTTAGCAATCTGGGAGGCGGTCCCGCAATCCAGAAGCGCAGAGTCTTCCCACCTCATCGGAAACTCCATCCGAATGAGTTCCTCCGCAGAGCAATTGAATGGGGTCCGAGGAGATCGACTCTCTAGCATAATCGGCCAAAATTCATCAGGGATGTCTTCAGACAATGGTACAAGAGGGAACATGCATCCCCAAGGCCAAGAATCCTCATACAGAAGGAGCTCCGGAGGGACCTGGGTCTCCCTCTAGGGGAGTTCCCCTCCCCTACTGAGGTACCTGCTCCGCAGCCTCAATTGACCCAGACTGCTCCGAGTCGCTAAGAAGAAGTCGCCGCTTCCTCTTACTCCTCTCAATTGCAACCAAGGTTTGAGGTTTTGGCCGATACCCTTGGGTATTGGCCGTATCGTTTCGGTATCGGTGTGTAACGAGACCGAACTAGGGGTCAATTTCGGTATCGGCCGATACTGAACGGTATCGGTCAATTTTAGCCGATATCGACCGATACCAGCTGATACCGACCAATACCGTTCAGTATCGGTCAATGACGGAGGAAGAAGAATGTGTAATTAAATAAAAATTCTCTAAAACCCCAAAAATGAGATATTGACACGCTATTCACACCCTACATTTGTCGAAACATATTACACATTATTTACACGTTTGCCATATTGTAATTAACGAGAGAGTGCTTTTAGCTAAATGATTAACGTGAATAGCATATTTTTAACTAATATTGTTCGTAATTATGTTATAAGTTACAAATTATCTTTATTAGTTTGCCATTATCTTATTTGTAACAAATTTTAACTAATATTGTTAGTTACATATAACTTATAATTTTTGAAACTACCGATACGGACGAACCGAAACTCACTTCAGAAACCGCCGAAACGGGCGATACCGATACCGATTCCTAAATTTTTAGGAGACCGATACCGAAACCTCAAACCTTGATTGCAACCACCTCGAATTCGGAGGCGGGCCTCTCCTTTTTCTTCTGCTGGAGACGAGCCAACTGAGTAGCCCTCTCAACGACAACGGGCCAATCCTCCGACGGATGAGCCGTCCTTTCTGCTATAGACGGCACCCGAGGAGATAACATGCTCATCTCCGCCTCTCTAATGGAAGCCTCAACTGCCTCTCTCAACGCAGAGTCCACCTGAAATTCCATACCAACCATGTCTGCACCAAAAACAAACAAGTTAAATCGGAGAACGATGGTCGAACAACTGATAGGCACGATCGAATTAACCTTTCGTCCACACGATCCGATGCAATACATCGTCGGACCACAGCCACTTAGTCTTCCTCACGTTCTCTGGCAGACTCATCAATGCGTCGGCGATTTCCTTCGCCTCTCTAGTCAAAGGCTTGTCCTCAGCATGGCTTACATCAGGGACGCCCCAGCCGGTGCAAAAACTCGTTTCTCCTTGGAAGACCACAAACACAAACTCCTCTTTCCATTTGGAATTAGAGGAAAGGAGGTCGTCAAACAGCTTCCTGCCTCAACAGGCCGTTATCGTGTACCAGCCCGGGGTCTTGAGGGGAGGGATCATAAAAAAGTAATTGAACAGTTTCAGCGACGGATCAATCCCCTCCATCATGCACAGAGCAATAAAGCCCATCAGTGCACCAATGGCGTTCGGCATCAACTGACAGAGAGAAAGGTTCAGGGTGCACAAGAAGTAACGCATGAAGGGATGCATGGGAATCAAAGCCCTCGTTGAAAGGCTTTGACGTAAACCTCAACTTCCCGGTCGCCAGGGCGATGGACCCTCTCATCTCTCCCCGGCACCCGGATCTGATAATCGAGGCGGACGTAGCTTCTCTGTAACTCGGGGATCTGATCGGCTCCAACTTTGGACCTCAGATTCGCAATCAGACCAGGTTCCATGGCCTCCTCCTGTTCTTCTGCATGATGGTAACCAAACTCGACGAAGCCATTTCTTTCAAAGGGAGAAAATCTAAATCAAGAAAGAAGAAGACGATATCCTTGAATTCTTTCGATGGAACCGTCTTATAGCAACAAAGCGATAGCCGCACGATGAGACACGCGTCGAAGATCAAAGGATCTACTTATCTTGTGTTTCGAACCTACTTATCTTGTGTTTCGAACCGGTGGCTCATCTAAATTGGCGAGGCGGACGTTTTGGCGCATAGAACTCAAGTGCTAATTCCTCGACTGTCGTGCCCCATTAATGCGATGTAACGTCGCTTGACTTCAACAAGTGGACCCATTGAGATCGTGCGACGGGGGCCATTATTGAACCATTGGGCCGGCACTCAAGACAAATCGACCGACGGAGGTTAACGCCCACAAGCGAAGCCCGACGTCGACTTGGTCAAAGCCCACTAGCCAGTTGCTCGTTGCACTCCCATCACTCGAACGTGGGATTGAAAGCGGCCTCATAAATAGCGGGAACGTGGGCAACGTTCGCTCTTATTAAAGAGGAGAGATCATGGCACCATAATATGTGACCGTTTCCCCCAACGTAACCGAAAGGACCCACGAGGTCTATAAATACCAAAGGGTTCCAATTCCCAAGGTACGCGATCTAATACATAGACTTTACTCTTTCAGCTTAATATTCTTCCATTAAAGAGCTTGCGACGTCAGATCTGAGACGAACCTTCGTGGGTCGATCTCAGCTACTCCAAGCTCCCTCTCTTTCTTAAGTTCATATACTAACTTAAGCATCGGAGGGGATTTGGGTCGGGACCCAGATCCGACCCCCCCGACGTTTCCTTGTGGTGTAGATCGACGCGTCTCCATCTCTCGCGAGGGTCGCTTTCGAGCTTCCCAGCTTCGAACTACCGACATACAAGCTGCTCGAGGGTCGGTCGAGCACTGCATCTCAATCAACATCCATCAACCGATCCAGGTTCTACCAACCTAGGGTCACATTCAACTCGCTGACGAGGCTCCAATTCAGCACGAAAGGTCCACGTCACCTACTCAATTGTTTTGGTCAATTTTAGCATTAACAATACCATATCAGATTTCAAGAATACCGATACGATCCATCCAAAACTATTGCAACCATTATTCTTAACTTCCTAATTCAAAACTAATACGAGGGAAGATCGGGGTTTGAATTATTAAAATTAGAAGTTCTTATTTATTTCATATAATGGTCAATAAATTCTCATTAATGTCAAATTCAAGGTTCAAAAAACTGGCTACCAAAGATGCAAATAAGAAATTTCGGAATGGATTTGTAGAATGGATAAAAATAAACATCACATTTTTCACGTTGTTAAGGCCAAAATTGACTGAGACGGTTGTCAAGCTGACGTAGGCTTGAGATGCTAAGTCGGAGCCTCGTCAGCATTTGGAGTGGGACCCTTGGTTGGAAGAACCAGGGTCGAGTGATGGTAGTTGGGGATGGTGCGACATTCGATCGGCCTTCAAGCGGTAGTTGTGTCGATCATTCGAGGCTGGAAAGCTCGACGTCAACCTTCGACGTTGGATGATAACTGTCGATCTGCACCATAGGGACTCTGTAGAGGTGTCGGATCTGGGTTCCGACCCAAATCCCCCCGACGCTTAAGTTAGTGTGGAACTTAAGGGAGAGAGGGAGCTTGGTGCAGCTGAAATCGACCCACGAAGGTTCGTCTCAAGACTGGCAACACAGGCTCGAATATATAAGAAATGTAAGCGGAGAAAGTAGAATTATATGTCTTAGACCTCGTACCTTGGAAATGTAACCCCCTTTACCTTCGTTCTTCGGTCTATTTATAGGTAATTTCCCCTTGATGATGTGTAACCGTCCCTCATTGATTTAGACACGATCTTCTCCGGGATTCGAGTTAATGGCTGTCCATTTACTCAGCCACATTAACTTTTCCCTGAATGTTAGCGCCAGCCTAACGGTCGAATGACCCATTCGTCTGACTCAGCGGTACCCTGCTAAGAGCGTATGGGGGTATTGGGGGTGCGGATGCTAAATGTGTCGGGTATGCGGATACTCCAGTTGGATTCGTAGCCGTGCACTAACAATGGCCCCCATCATTCGCGCCTCAGAAATTGCGCTGACTGAGACCGAATGATGAGTAACCTCCTTAAATGCGCACGGTTTTCGAAATATCTGATTTGATTTGTGCCTCCAAAACCCTTTCGCCTTTGGAGGGATCTCCGTCGTTTCTCGTGACTGGTCTTGGACACGTGTCGCGCATCGGATGTCAGCCGGTTGGATTTCTACATATATAAAAGAGAAAAGCGAGAAAAAGTACGAATCTTTTTGCTTCAACTTCTTCCTTGCTTCGTAGGCTTGCTTCTAGCATCGACTCCCCGGAAATCGCATGTTCAATTTCAAGGTATCCTCCTTCGACTCTTAATCTTTTTAGGTTCGTCGGGTATGTTTGCTCCGGTTGTATTCAAAGAGCCGACCTACGAGGAGCTTGTGGCACGCCTCTGGCCCACTCGATGCGTGAAAGTTCTTGGGAAGGGAAACGGAATTTGGATTGAGCTAAGCCTTCCCATTCGCCGAAGGGATCGGAGGTCGAAGGTCCCTTGAGTCATCTTAGATATAGCCCCTAGGTTTTCCCTCGATCTGACTGCCGAGGTGTGGCGAGGTTGCTTTTGTGATCCTTTTAGGGTTAGAGTGCCCAATCCAGATGAGAGTGTGTTTCCCACGGAAAAGTAAGGTTGGGGTGTATCTCAAAGCTTTTTTGCTAAGGACTTTGATTCCCCCTTCACCCCTTCATCATGGAAGTTCTGTGCTCTTTGGAGCTTTCCATCTGTAGACTCGCTCCTCAGACTTTCCCTCCCTTAGTTGGCTTCATCGAGTTGTGCGAGCTTTGTGGAGTCCGTCCGACCATTGGGCTATTCAGGTATTTCTTTAGGATAATAGCCGACCCTCACCGAGTGTGGTATCATATCGCTGCTCGCCCGGACACGAGGCTCATATACGACCTTCCAATTTCTGACCCTGTGTGGAAGGATACCTTCTTGTTCGTCGGTCTTCCTAATCTGGGTCTGTTGCTCAATGGTTGGAGTTCTCCGAATCCTGAGCTTGCAGTGGAGTCTCGGTTGTCGTTGGAGGATGTCAGAGCCAGGTTGTCGTCGGGCGAGGCCGAGGCAATAAAGTCCCTTTTGAGTCGACCGAAGTAAGAAAGGTCGATTCAGTATTTGTTGGATGATCACACGCTAAAGATCCTTCTATGGAGCCCGGGTAATGCATCTCGACTCTACGTCTTTATCTCCGCCACTCACGATAATTGTGTTCGTTGTCTGCAGATATGACTAACGGAAACCGACGCAGTGACGAGTCCAGTATGGACCGAGTCTGGAGGGAACACCAGAAGAAGAAGAGAACGTTCGAAAGGTCGGGTGTCCGTGTCGAACGGTCGAGTGCCCGCGTCGAGGGATCCGGCTCTCGGTCTCCTCTCTACATCCACCAGAGTTCTTCTTCCGAAGGGGGAGAGATAAGGCAGACATACAGGCCTTCTTCCCAAGCCTCTTCGAGGGATGCCTCCAGCCAGGCTCCCGTGCGGCCCGCTGTGCCCCTGGCTTCCGTCGTGGTTGCAGAGCCATATGAGATGGTCGACGTCGACACAACCGACGTTGTTGAGCCGACTGCAGCGGTCGGCCAGAAGAGTGAGATGCCCTCCTATATGGAGGAGGAGTCTCCAAAGAGGAGGCTAGTGGAAGAGGACCACATATGGAAAGGTATGGGGGTCGCTCCTCTCGAGCCTCCGGAGGTGGTGAAGACCCCTTCGGCGTCTCAGAGCCCACATGACGCTCCTTTTGAATCAGTGGCCTTGGTGTGACATTGTCACGTCCGCTCCTTTAGTCGGCTCGATCCCTGCGGAGTTTGATTGAGTGTTACTCTCAATCGGCTCTCGTCTCAATCCTCGGGGCCGGTCCAAGGTGACTTTCATCTACCTCCCTTCGCCATTGGAAAGGAGGAGTCGGCCTTGAGGGACTTCGGGACGACTGTCAGGTTGGTGGAGAACTCGATTCTCCCCAAGGATCTGGAGCTCCTGGAGAGATTGGACCTCGAAAGGGTGGCCAACTTTTTCGTAGGGAGCAGATACTAGGTATGTCACCTGAGTCTTTGTTTATCGTCGTCCAAGTCAGTCGTTGTTTTGACTAACCCTCGTTTTTTGCAGATGTCCGTTCTTGGAACCGTGCTACGTCGTCAAGCTGCCGACTTGATCGACGGAGGTCGGCGGGTGGCAGACGCAGAGCGCAAAGCGCTCGACCTCGAGGCTCGGGCGAAGGAGGCAGAGGAGGCCTTGGGAAAAGCCCTCGCAGATAAGGCGGCGGTCGAGTGGGAGGCTTCGGAGGCTAAGGACAGCTTGTCGTCGCTATCGGACCTCTACAAATCTGCCGAGCTTCAGTGGCGATTGGAGAGGTCCCAACTCGAGGAGGAGCTCGACACCTTTCGGAATGAGATGATCGAGCTTCGGGCCAAAGCTTGCGACTCCGAGAGGTGGGCGGAAGCTTACAAGACGGAGATGGCCGAGCTTCAGGCCAAAGTCGCAGGGCTCGAGGAGGCCGCTGTGAGGGAGAAGACGGAGCTTACGACAAAGCTCACAAAGGCGATGGAGGCTTTTACCAGCGTCTTTGTGTCAGGAAGCGCTCCCCCTCCCTCTTAGGCCGGCAGGCCTTCTGTTTTGTCTTTTTGTAATTTTCGTTTATTCGAATAAATGAAAAAACTTTTTGCGACCTTTCTTCTTTACTTGAATATCTGCGTGTGTATGGCCCCTCAACGACCTAACTTTAAATTTCATAGAAATCTTTAGGCAAGTTATGTCGTGGATAAGTTAGGCGTATTCAATTGATGAATGTAACCTTTTAAACCATAAACCACGTTTCCTTGGATAGAGAGTGGCGAGCCTCTTTCGACATATGCGCCAATGTCGTCCAGCGGCGAGGGGCAAAGCCCCTTCGACTTATGGCCGACGAGTAACGGTGGTCACTCAGTGGCGAGGAGGATCCATCGGCTTACGATTGAGGACATAGGTCGTCCGGTGGCGAGGGGCAAGGCCCCTACGACTTACGGCGGACGAGGGTCGTTTGGTGGCAAGGGGCGAGTCCCCTTCGACTTACGGTCGACAAGGGTCGTTCGGTGGCGAGGGGCATGGCCCCTCCGACTTACGACCGACAAGAACGTTTTGACTAATGTCAAAGAACCATCTACTTTATATTCATAATGAACATGCATAGGATAAAAGACGAAGATGGATTTCGATCATTTTACCATGTTTGTACAATCATTGATAATACTTCTGCAGATGCTCAGCGTTCCAGGGATAAGGAAGTTCTCTATCATCCAAAGTAGCGAGTCGGTAGGTGGCAGGACCGAGTACATTAATCACTGTGTAGGGTCCTGCTTGAGAATCTCGGGAGTGAAAACGGCCTTACGCAGCACCAAGTCGCCTACACTGAAGCTGTGTTCACAGACTTTCGAGTTGAAATAACGGGTCATGCGTCCTTTTTGTTCGATGAGGGTCGCTAAAGCTCGTTTCCGAACCTCATCTACCAGTTGTAGGTTGAGCTCGAGACCTTCTGAGTTTCTTTCGTCATCATAGTATTGGAGACGAAGCGGTCGCTCATCGACTTCGACTGGGACGACGGCTTCGCATCCGTAGGTCAACATGAACGGTATTTTCTCGTCGAGGTTTTGTGGGTCGTTCTGTACGACCATAGTATGCCGGGGACTTCGTCCAGCCAAGTTCCTTCGAGCCCGATTATTCTCTTCCATAGAGGCCATAGTATGCTTTTGTTCGCTGCTTCCGCCAATCCGTTCGACTGGGGATGGGCGACGAAGGCGAAGTGCAACTTGATCTTCAGCTCTGAGCAGAAATCTCTGAATCCGACATTGTCGAACTGTGTCCCATTGCCCGTCACTATATATTGCAGGATGCTAAAACAACAGACAATGGTCTTCCAGACGAAGCTTTGAGCTTCCTTCTAAGTGATCTGAGACATAAGTTCCGCCTCGATCCACTTTGTGAAGTAGTCGATCGCTACTATTAGGTATTTCCGTTGTCCACTCGCTGGCTTGAAGGGGGCCTGGGAGGTCTAGTTCCCACTTGGCAAAAGGAACTGGACTGATGATGGGGATTATATCAGTTAGTAGAGCCAAGCTGATCTTTGAGAACTTTTGACAGGTCGAGCACCGTCGAACGTATTCGACAGAATCTTTGAACATCGTTGGCCAAAAGTATCCTTGTCTCACGGCCTTCAAGGCTATGGATTTTCCTCTGTGGTGGTTTCCGCAATCGCCCTCATGGATCTCCTGGATCACGTAGTGCACTTCCTGCGGGGCTAAGCATTTAAGATAAGGGAAGATGTCATACCTGGTCCATCGTCTTTTGTACAATGAACCATCTAACAGGACGAAATGGTAGACCTTTTGTTTTAGCTTTCGTGCTTCCACTGGGTCGGTCGGCTTCTCTCCTGTGTTTAGGTAACAGATTATCAGGTACATCCAAGTGATCTCTTGGTCGAGGCTTAGCAGTTCCTGTGCCAGCTCGCTGGGATGGAGTAGACGTTGTACATACACGGTCCGACCGAGTCCCGCGGAGGAGGAGGATGCAAGCTTCGACAAGGCGTCGGCTCGATGATTCTTCGACCTTGGCACGTGATAAATTTCTACGCGTGTGAATTTGGCGAGCTCTGCTTTAGCGACTTGCATGTAAATCTGCATCGAGCCGTTGCGGGCCTCGAAGGTCCCATTCGGTTAGTGGACGACGAGATTGGAGTCGTTGAGTAGTTGGACCACTCTCGCCCCTAGGGCTCAAGCCAGTCGGAGTCCGTTGATGGTCGCTTCATATTCTGCACCATTATTAGTGGTCTAAAAATCGAAGCGAATGGCGTATTCGAATATATCGCCCGCTGATGTTTGGACGATTATTCCAGCCCTGCTTCCAGCTTGTGTGGCCGAATCGTCGACTTGTACGATCCAGATTCACTCGTCTTCAATTGTGTCGTTCGCTCTATTTGGTGGATTGATGCTTGTTGAGGACGAGGAGGTAGCCTCAGGTAATATGCTAGTTGCACATACCTCTTCCCGCGGGCCATCGTTGTAGGTGAGTTTGACGATAAAGTCGGCGAGAGCATACCCTTTGATGACAGTCCTTGATTTAAACTGGATGTCAAATTCGCTTAGTTCGACCCCCATTTCGTCATTCTCCCTGAACGATCGAGCCTGTTCAGGGTCTGCTCTAAGGGAGTGTCGGTGAGGACCAGAATGGTGTGCGCTTGGAAATACGATCACAGCCTCCTTGTGGATTGGACCAGTGCGAAAACCATCTTTTCAATCCTCGAGTAGTTGACCTCTGCACCTCGGAGAACCTGACTAACGTAGTAGATGGGTCGTTGTATCCATGCATCTTCTTTGATGAGCACCGAACTTACGGCCTCCTCAGTGGCGACCAGGTAGATGATAAGCTGATCATCTTTATCTGGCTTGGTTAGGAGCGGTGGGGTGCGAAGGTACTCCTTCAACTCAGAGAAAGCTTTTTTGCAGTCTGTATCCCATTCGATGACTCTTCTACCGCTTGACGCGGAGGCTATCGCCTTTCTCAACACCTTGAAGAAAGGCAATGACCTCTCGGCTGATTTAGACAAGAACCATCCCAAGGCTGCTATCCTTCCGTTCAGCCTCTGGAGCTCTCTGAGAGTCGGCTCCTTCATCGTGATGATGGCAGCGATCTTGTCGGGGTTGGCCTCGATCCCTCGATTCATCAACATGAATCCAAGGAACTTCCCCGACCGAACCCCGAAGGTACATTTGGCAGGGTTTAGCCGAAGGTTGTATCGTCGGATTTGTGCAAAAATCTCCCGGAGATCTGCGTCGTTGGCTTCTTCGACTTGACCAACATGTCGTCAACATAGACTTCTAGATTTCGTCCTAATTGAGCCTCAAAGACGTTCATCATGCGTTGGTACGTGATCCCTGCATTTTTCAAACCAAATGGTATTTTGGTGTAACAAAAAATACCTCGGTCAGTGATGAAATAAGTTTTCTCCTCATCCTCTGGTGCCATCTGAATCTGGTTGTATCCTGAGAATGCGTCCATGAAGCTGAGGAGTTCCTAGCCCGAAGTAGTCGACCAGATGGTCAATTCGTGGCATGGGGTAACTATCCTTCGGGCACGCTTTGTTAAGGTCAGTAAAGTCGACGCACATTCGCCATTTGTTGTTCGCCTTCTTGACCATCACGACATTTGAGAGCCATTCAGGGTACTTGACTTTCCGAATGAAGCCATCTTCTAGAAGTCGATCCACTTTTCCGATCGCAGCTTTCATCTTTTCGCCTCACATGTTTCTCTTCTTTTGCTTCATGAGTCTGGAGGTCGGGTCGACCTCCAGCTTGTGTGATGCTACCTCGGGGTCGATGCCGAGCATATCCTTCGGGGTCCAGGCGAAGATGTCGACATGCTCTCTTAGAAGGGTGATTAACTGTTCTTTTAGGTCGAAAGGGAGTAACGACCCAATAGACAGTTTTTCCTTCTTTGGAAATTTGGATGTTCCCCGTTTCTTTGACTGCGCCAAGCCGCCGATCTTCAATTCGTGGGTCGACTGGATCCGCCTGCTTGATCCTCCTCAGGGAGGTGGAGAGCGTATAGTACGACTGTGCATGTTTCTGATTTCTGTTTGCTTTTCCGACCCCTTCAGGGGTCTCAAATTTGATCATCTGATGAAAGGTTGAGACCGCCGCTTCTATGACGTTCAGTAGTGGTCTTCCGATGATCCCGTTGTACACCGAGTTGATCTTTACCACCATGAAACTGGTTAGGCGAGTGATTTGTCGAGGAGACGTATCGAGGGTCACCGGTAGTAGTGATGATGCATGCTATCGGGACAGAATGCCCGGTGAGTCCCACCAGGGATCCCGTACAAGGCGTCAACTCCACGGATGACATTTTTATCCTCTCCAACGTAGTGAAGAAGAGTATGTCGCATGAGCTTCCGGTATCAACAAGTAACCTTTTTACGGCGATCTCTTTGATGGTAGTCATGACGACGACGGCATCATCGTGCGGTAGTTCCACACCTTCTAGATATTCATCCGAGAAGGAGATATGTGGTGTAGAATCTTTGGGTTTCGCCCCTGGATATTGTCATCAACCTTCCGACATAGGAGCTTTGAAGAGAGGTCGATAACTCAGGGTGCGTGGGACCTCCCATTATCATGATGTTGAGTCCGACGATGAGAGGTCTCATGGCAACCTCGGATGATGTGGATGGACGGGTCGACATGGTTGAGTGGTTCATCGATTGGGATGTCGACTTGTGGTTTTCCACAGACGGTGCCAAACTGTTAAGGTCAAATTGACCGAGACAGTTGACAAGCTGCTGTAAACTTGAAATGCTGAGTCGCAGCCTCGTCAGTAGTTGAAGTGGGACCCTTGGTTGGAAGAACCGGGATCGAGTGATTGTAGTTGAGGATGGTGCGACATTCAATCGGCCTTCGAACGGTAGTTGCGTCGATCGTTCGAGGCTGTGAAGCTCGACGTCGACCTTTGACGTTGGATGATGGCCGTCGATCTGCACCACAGGGACTCGTTAGGGGGTCGGATCTAGGTTCCGACCCAAATCCCCTCTGACGTTTAAATTTGTGTGGAACTTAAGAGAGAGATGGAGCTTGGTGCAGCTGAGATCGACCCACGGAGGTTCGTCTCAAGACTGGCGATACAAGCTCGAATATATAAGAAATATAAGCTTAAAAAGTAGAGTTCTAGGTCTTAGACCTCGTATCTTGAAAATGGAACCCATTTACATTTGTTCTTCCGTCTATTTATAGGCAATTCCCCCTTGATGATGAGTAACCGCCCCTCATTGATTTGGGCACGATCTTCTTCGGGATTCGAGTTAACGGCTGCCCATTTACTCGGCCCCATTAACTTTTCCATGAATGTTAGCGCCAGCTTAACGGTAGAATGACCCATTCGTCTGACTCGGCGTTACCCCGTTAAGAGCATGGGGGGTATTGGGTCGCGGATGCTAAATGGGTCGGGTATGCAGATACTCTAGTTGGATTCGTACCCGTGCACTAACACACGTCAATTGCGGAAAGTGTACTCTTCAATTTTACATAGTACCTAGTTGTTTGCTTTAGACTTAGTAATTAGTACAAGTCTAAAACATTAAACTTTAAAATGAAACAAACTAAAGATGAACTAATTGATTTAGATAATTTATGAAGATTACATGTTAATGAAAAAGAGAAGATAATGTCTTTGTATGATAAAGATGATTTATGGATATTAGTAATTAACCATGTTGAGCTAAGGAACCCAATACCTAAACCGATACCGATACTACAAACCAACAATCAATACCAAGAGGTCCAAGACTAAAATCGAAAGTTCAAGTCAAACCATGAAAAAATCAAATAGCTAAAGCATAGAACTCACATAACAACGAGCTTTGTTAAAAACTTTAGAATTCCATGTTGTAAGCCTTGAGAAACATATTTATGAAAAAGCATAGGTTGATGTGAACTGAGCTAAATACAGTTGACAATGAGACGTTAACACATCTCTCCTTCAACTAATGGCTAAATGGCTGTTACTTGTAGCTAAATTCATTATTTAACTAAATTGTTAAAAATAGATGGTATGATCATCATTGTGCCCACAAAAGTCCATATGAGTTCAACATATAAGGTTTAAGTTGCATCTAGCTTGACCCACTTAGTCTCAATTTAACTCAACAATGAATATGAAATCTGTTATATAAAACATGGATATTCAATTCAACAAGAAATATGAAATCTATCATACAAAACATGTATATTCTTGAATGGAAATGCTGATTAGGACAAAGAAGTTGGTAGAAGGATGGCTCATATTCGACATAAAGTAATACGGTTTAGATTGAAAGTAGTTCAAATTTTGAAGGGAACGGTTAGAATGGTGGAACTGTCAGATGCTTAAGAATTTTTGGGGTAGATTTTTAATTGGAATGAAACGGTTGGGAGGAAGATTTTGAATGTGGTGGTTAAAATTTTTGGAGTGAAGATTTTGACCGGAGATGAAATTTTTTAGGAAAGAATCTGGATGGTATTGAAATTGGGCAGGGGTGGGGGGTTTGAATGTCTTGTCCCATCGCGTACCCTTAGGGCACGGGTTATGACTAGTACATATACATATAGAGTAACACTTGTGACTAGGCTTGAAAACACAGGTTCAAATCATTAGGTTCAAACCAGTTCAATAGTAGAGATAAGAAGCAGCTTAAACTTTACTCGACCCATGCACATTAGGTTTTAATTCCTCTATCTTCATATTCTCTCAATCAAGGCTAAAGCTTTTAATATCTCATAAGAAGTTCATAAATTAATCCCAGAATTTCCCACTGTAAACAGAATAATAGAATATGTAATTAGGATTTTAGCGGCAAAAAAATGAATGAACAGCATTTCAGAAATAAAATGATAGATCCCAACTTGCGGAAGCTACCGTCATTCAGTCGAAGCTGCTGAGAAAGAAGGCGCCCGCGGTGGAGGAGATTGATGGAGAAGAAGAAGCCAACGGTCGACTTCAGCTGAAAGGATTGTCACCGTTGGATCTGAAGGGGAGCGGGATCGGACCGTCGAGTGAAATTCAAGACGAGCCGTTGATCTTAAACCCTCTTTAAATGAGGACCGTCGATTCCCACTCACAGGAGGGCCCCGCCAATTAGTTAAATCCCAACGGCTTGAAGCGCTGCCGCGAGATTCTCTCCTTCTCTCTCCTCGCGGACGGAGCTGACGTCATCCAAGCGGTTAGCAGCTGCAGCAGCCTCGTCTGGACAGCTAGCAAATTGTTAGGGAAGTTGTTAGGGAAAATGGGGAATTAAATACCCTGTGGAGTGAGAAGAAGAGATAATCGATTGAATGAATAATACTTCCTCTTAGTTTTTCCTGCTTAATTTCTTTGTTCTTCATTCTTTTTTCTCTTCTAGTTACTAAATTTCTCACAGATTTCGCCATTGCTGGCGAAATCACCTTGGTGAACTACTTGCGTTCATCAATTTGGTATCAAAGCCCAGCCACGTTCCATGGCCGGAAAGAAGAAGACGGGTATTGAAGCAGTACCAACCAGTGAAGGAGATCAAGGGCAGAGTTCGCTCCAGGATCTATCATCTCAACTCGTGACCACTGAAGATTTCCAGGCATGGCAGTTACAACAAAATGATAAGTTCTATCAAATCCAAGCTCAACTCCACTCCTTGATGGAATCCCAAAGGCAAGCAAGTGAGCAGACATCTGCTCAAATCCAAGCAATATTGAACAATCAGAATAGGTTTGAGGAGAGATTCAACAATCAAGAGGTCCAGATGCAATTACTGAGAAATAGCCAAGGACGGATAGATAACTTCATCAACAACCCCGAAGGAAACTCGAGAACTCAAGGTGATGAAAGGATTAGAAATTCTAATCCAAACGGTGACCGACACTCAGAAAGAGGGGGACATGGAGAATCTCCACCCCAGGCACAGCTCAGGATCCTTAAGCCAGAGTTCCCTATATTCAAGGGAGATGAGGATGTTCTCCCATGGCTAAGCCAGGTACAACAACTATTTGTCTATTATTCCACTCCTTATGTTAATTGGGTAAATACTGGCTCATTCTATCTACGGGGAGATGCTCTTCATTGGTATGAATGGGGAAAGGTTAATGTAGCTAATTTCTATTACTGGGAGAAATTCAAGGAGGAGATTGTAGTAAGGTTTGGTCCCACTGAGTTAGACAAACCCTACGCAGTATTTTCTAACCTCAAACAGACTGGATCTGTTAAGGAATACTTGGGTAAATATGAGCAAATAGTAGGACTCCTACAGAAATTGCCAGAGGAATACATCCTTGATAAATTCATTAATGGACTGAAAGATGACATTAGGTTGGATGTCATGGCCTTGAATCCTGATAGCTTCAGAAGGGCTGTCCAATTAGCTCGTACTTTTGAGGAAAAGCTGAGTTTAATCAAGAAGAATAGGTCCCCATTCCTAACAAATTCTTACCACAAATATCACCTACAACAGCCTCCTGGGGCAGCTAAAGTAATTCCTAAGGAGGTCTCAAAAGAGATAGTCCCTTTTGTGCCTAGAGGGAGGGTAATGTCACAAGAAGAAATTCAGAATAGGAGGAGAAACAATCTATGCTTTACTTGTAATGAGAAATGGGAGAGGGGACACAAATGCAAAAAACAATTATATATACTTGATGTCGAAGAAGAATTGGAAGACACTGGAGTGAATTGTGAAGAGGAGGATATAGGAAAAATCCAGGATGGGCAGGAAGTAGAAAATGAGGATTTTCCCTCTATATCAGTCCATGCTCTAACTGGCATACCAGCTGCACAGACCTTGAGACTTAAGGGAAGTATAAGGGGGCAAACAATCAATATTTTGGTAGATACTGGTTCCACACACAATTTTATCCATCCAAAATTAGTCAAATCATTGGGACTGGAAGGGGAGCAATTAAATGCCTTTGATGTAGTCGTAGCCAGTGGAGACAAGCTACAAGGCTCAGGAATTTGTAAGGGAGTACAGATACACTGCCAAGGAGTAGTAGTCACCCTTAACTTGTTAGTACTCCCATTGGGTGGGCAACAGGTTGTGTTAGGTACACAATGGTTAAGGCAACTTGATGATATCATATTTAACTTCAAAAAAATGCAGATGAGATTCAACTTGGG